>JAWDJN010000070.1:0-85150 GCA_037788925.1 Mytilus galloprovincialis
AACCTATTTCTCCATAAACTTTACGTAGCGCTCTAAAAGGGTTCATATTTCACCTCGTCACATCGACCTACTAAAGGGCATAGACGCAGCAATTTCTTTTGTGGCGATCACACTTACGACAGAGGAATATTTTGTTGACCGATCCAACAAACGCTGATAATTTTTCCAAGGCTCCCAAGTTTGCAAGTAGTATTCGAAGTACTCGTCGTCATCACACAGATCTAGCGATTCGACAAGTTGAGTTACAGAGTTATTGATTTCCTGATATTGAATTTTCCTAGGAATTGCTAGAGTGGAACCACCCGGAAGTTCATATCCCTGCTTACTAACTGCATACATAAAGACATTAAACACATTGAGTTTATCAAGGTTTGAATATTGAGTCGTATAGGTTATGGTTGCACCTTGAATTAAGTTCAGCCTCATCATTTTCCGACCCAACTCTTTCAGAGAAGCGGGTTATTGTCTTCGAAAGCTTTATTTGTCGCCACTAGTATCTCCTCAAACATTTCTAGTCGGAGCAGGCTGAGAGAAATAATATCCGCGTTGCTATGCAAATAGGGGTTTAAGATCTTTGCTATATCATCCCAGAGTTCAGTTTTTTCAAGTAAAGGGAGGAGGTCAACGACCCGTCGAGCAAAATCCAACTTTTCGTGTTCATCCATGAAATCTACTAATGTCGTCAATCCGTATAAAAATTGAGAAAGTACAGATTGGGCGATGCGATTTGTGTTCTCCAATTCCAGGAACGTAAGTTCGTCAAACTTACCATCTGGTTGTAATACGAGCTGCCAATATTCAGCCGCATTCGGTAAAGAATCATACGGAAAAAGGATACCGTCATTACGACCAGGCGTATGAAATGAAAATCCTTCAAATTTCTGCCTGGTCAGACGCCGTAGTTCCCGCACTGGAATCCCAACGTTGATCAAATAAACCGGCGTCTGCCCATGCCCATGGTTGACGCTTTATTCAGTAACCACTCAGGCAAAACCTTAATAGCAGGTGTATTACGAAGTTTAATATATCCCGTCACCCTCACTGATTATTAGGCAGACACGACAGCAATGGACACGACACAATAAGCAAATGACCTTTCACAGACATGTCTTCTGACAATTTACGCAGATTTGCAGCACGCACTATCAAAATACCGCCTCGCGCTTCCATTCTCTCAGATAAAGAACTCAGGTCATTACAGTCAATAATTCCAATTCTCGCTCTACTTGAAGGGTTTCTGGTAAGGATTCCAGTTCAGAACAATTATTAATAGTCATACGACCACCGACATACAGACTTTTTGGCAGGGTTTTTAGTGTACTGCAATCTGATATGTAAACATAACCCCTCACGACCATTCTATCGGGTAAGGTTTTAATATCATGGTCACTCGTTATTGAAAGATTGTCCTTGATAATGTACAAAACGTCTTTATTAATTTTCCCCGCGTTACTCAACTTCAAAAAGTCACAACCGCTCAATTCCATGACCTCCTCTTCAGGTCTGATTTCTACCAATGAATACTGGCCTGAGATTACGTCATTCTTTATCATTCCTTGAGATTGAATACTGATTTCAACCGGAGAGGTTCCGCTTTGATGAGATACCTCAGGTTCTACCTTATGATGACTTGTGGTGGAGTCTTGGCTCCCATGCTCCACATACTGCCATATGATTGACCACCTTGCTTATTAACTTTTCGTCTTCTGTTATCATCAGCCTCCTTACATTCGCTTTTGAATATCGATTGTGAACACTCATGACCTTGGTTAAGGGACAACGAATACCAACCCCTCCCCACTGAGAGTTCTTCATAAAGGTTGAAGTTATTCTTACAGGTTCGGGACTTTTGCCTTATCCTACTAAGGGAATCATTTTCACTAGCTTTAATGTACCCTTTGGTCATCGCGTTCGATTTGATGCTATAGCATTTTTCTTCACCATCAATGATGAATTTCAAAACAATCTGCATGTTCTCAGAACGAGAAGGAGGGATATAGAAGTCAGCTTGAAGGTGCCCTTTATCGTTAAGTTTCATGGTATAACGTTCTACATTGATTGTATGAGTGCTAGTAATCGCGGAATTAAGTAAACAACAGACTATAATAGCTAGAGAAAATGGCCATAAAATTACGATGTGTCGGCAATCGTAAACAATAGCTAACACGTTTACCAAGTCGATGAAACCAGTTAATCAATGATGTTTTCCTTTCCGCCAAGTCAATTTAGGAGACTTGACTGACTCCTTCCCTGACGAAATACGCGGGGTGTATTGACTTGTTTTAGGAAATCCCGTATTCCTAGGGGTTATGTGCTCAGCCTGTTTTCTTTCAATCATAATTCATTCTCCTTTGATAGATGAAACGATAGTAATCGATTAATGTAAATCGTGTATATACTTCGACAATACATTTTCGTATTAGTTCAATAAAACGGTGTAAATAAAAATCTATCGTTCTGGATAAGTAACCAAAAAAAGTCAGTACGGCTAACATGATGGTCACCTTAAAGGTAACGGACTCTGGAATACCCTGACCCAGCAAATAAAGTGGTTTATCTCAGCATACGGAAGGCATTGAAAAAATGAATCAAATCGATTAGAAATAGTAAGGTAGCCATGGGCTATTCACGATAGAATTTGATGAACGCTTAACTGACTACATTCAACCAATGCAGTTACAAATCAATATTTAGAGGATCAGGAACATCCGTCTCATCTAGAAAACTATTCGAGACACCTTGTTCCAGTTCAATTTTTCATTAGTCAGTGATTTGATATCCATTTCTATATGAATATAGCCAAGAGTATTATAATCTATAATATCCTCCCCCAGCTGAACCGGCATTTTCGTTGTGTCACGCATTATACAACACTCAGTATATTTTTTAGTGTCGCTCACCGTATTTCTAACCAACCCATTATATTTCGTGGCATCACAAGAGCATTGGTATTTTCCCCAAGGTTCCCATTTTTCCAGGTACCTCATCAAGTAATAATCGATACTCTACGCAGCCAACTTTTTTTCAATGGCCTCAGTTTCAAAAAATCTACCAAAGGGTAAGTCAAAGCAATTATTTTTCTCGTGTGGCCACCCGGCAATTCAAAACCCAAATTCTGCATTTTCCTATCAAAACAAGGTTCCATTCTATCCGAAGATTCCAAGTAGGTTGCTTAAGGGCTTCTACCTTAAGTTTTTCAAAGCAAAGCATTTTACGCCCTAATTCGTACAGGTCAAAGGGATCCTTTCCCTTTATTGCTGCCATTTCGGCCACTCTTGTCTCATCAATCACTTCCAGTTCCCCCAGACAGAATATAATCCATTTTTCGTTGCTATTTCAATACATTGTGATGATTTTTTGATATTTAAATCCTTGAACGATACGCTTTTACTCTTGACACAAGCAATTAATTCATTTTTATAAAATCCAACGGCATGAGCGAAATCATCAAACGGTCATTCAGTACTCATGTCGTAACTCGCTGATTACCCACCACCGCTACGGCAGGCTCTAATAAGAAGAGACATTGAATTTATGAACATTCTTGCGCCTGAGGTTATTGTCGCTTTTCTTTATATCTTTGAATAAACAACCGACCACACAGTTTAGGGTATTTAGGCGACTTATAGATTTTCGCTGGTGGTGAAGTCTCTGGTTTATTTTCTTTTACCTTTTCAAAGTCGGATTTTGAATCATTCATCGCAGTAGAATCCAATATAATATTAATCAAATATTTCCCCTTAGGCATTGAAATCGTATCACAAAAATCAGAACCACCTTGATTGTCTCCAAACAGATGCAGATGATAGAGTTCGCCAATTTTAAGTGTATGGTTATTTTGTTTGCACCTAGATTCATTACTCACTCTTACCGGACTGCTATCATCAGCAGAGTATTCATCTGCTATTTCCCTCTGTTTAACTTCCGTCGTTTTCGGCTTCACTACTAATTTTACAGAATAATCCGGATTGAAGAAACTAACCTTAACCTTATCACCCAATGGTGGCATGGTAACATCGACTAACAATTGATAATGCCCTTTACCAACACATGTCATTTTACCGCAATGGCACCAATTGCCATTGCCCCTAAAGACACCAAATTGACCCGTTAAAAAGAGTTCTGGAAAGTCCTCTGAATCGTCATTTTGTAAACTCGGCTGAATCTCTGAAGTTTCAGCATAGCGGGCAGTAAAAATAGCCAAGAAATGTATTCGGCTGGGAAGCTTCAAAAAATAGGTAATACGAATAAAGAAATAACGTATGGCGCGAGATGCTGATACATTCCTTTTTTTTAGGGTATTCATTCCAACAACGGGGTTTGTGGAAGCCTCCTGATGCGGGCTATCCACTTCGGGTGGAACTAATGAACCAACGCTACTTGCGTTAGGGCTAAGGAAAGGATGAGACATATTAACAGTTTCCATAAAAAAATCTCCAGCTAAAATAAAATTTATCGTATATTGTTGGACAATCATTGAGCCTAAAAGTTCAATACATGAACATTACTTACCCATACCCATACCTATCGACAGATTGCATCAGGAAGTATGAATGTACCCAATTTTAACAATGTGACAGTTTATTCATCGGGGTATAAAGCTATCTGATTAAGTGTTTATCCGGCACATTCGATTCGATAGGCCTCACTCCAGTCCATTGGCAAATTAGTCAATGGATTATTACCCATTTCCCTATAGGCTACAGATAGCGCCTCATAATCTACAATGGCTGATCCGAGACTAACCGGCTGTTTCGTTACATCTCCCTTTATACAACACGTGGCAATTTTTCAGGATGACTAACATTTGCTCTAGGTAAACTTTCGTATGACGGCGTTGACTGATTACGCAGGTGTTTTTGCCATGATACGAATTTATTTATCATGAATTCTTCCAGATACGCGTCAGTACAGATACCTTTAAGTTTATCGGCAGCCTGATCAATATGCTCAGAATTAACAGGGGCATGGCGCCAATGTGCCATAAATTGGGTGGAACCTGGCAGTTCAACCCCCCTTGCTCGCAAACCTATTTTATAAGCTAGGATAACTTCCACATCATCGATATAACGTAAAGAGTCATCTATATGCTTTTGGGCAATTTTTTTAATTTCGTCTAAATACATCATCTGCCGACCCACGGCTTTCAAAGCACTGAGATCTTGATCGGTAAATGCTTTGAATTCCGCTGTTCTTACTGACTCCATCAGTTCCAGTTCATCCAGACACAAAGCAACATTATCTTGGCAGCTCTCTGAGTGATTGAGAATGCAGGCTGTTGTGTCATGATAAAAGTCAGGATTAGTGAGTAAAGGCACAATGTCGATGACCCGTTGCGCGAAGTAAGCCATTGTTCTCGGATTACCGAACTCTGCCGTAGCCGTTAACTTTCTCATAAATGTAAGGAGCGCGGCACGGCCAGGATGATTCGGGAGCTGTAAATTCAGAGATGACAAAATGGCAGAAGCCTTGTCAGCTTTGTCAACATTTAATTTACTTTTCCAAAAATCAACTGCCTCCTCGAATGATTCAAACTCAAATCCCAAGGGTTTTGCATGATCTGCACGAAAAATAAAAAGCATTCCTTCTGCATGGTTCTGATGCAGGGCTATTTCATCAAGGGATGTAAGACCAACATTTACAAAGGTAACAATACGAGACCTTCCCGTTTTAGTGCTACCCAATAGTTTGATCCAATCAGGAACATAGATTTTTTTTAATACGAGGCCTTCCCTTTTTAGTGCCTCCCAATATTTTGCCCAAATCATGAACATTGATTTTAGTAGCGCCGATAATTGTCAAATCGCCCTCCAATTTGATTGAATTCTCAGGTAAGGCCAACCATGAAAAACAATCTCTAATAATGAGGTCAGATCCAACACTCATATCTTCTGACAGCGATACTAACGCTGAACATTTTTCAATAAGTAATTGCTTCCCACTTCCAGTTTATTGGATAAACCCGTCAACAGTTTACAATGCATAAGTGTCAAACTACCCCTTAAACTCAGAAACTCGGGCAAAACCTGAAGATTAAGACAGTTTTTAACAAACAAATTAATAACACCTTGCAACTGTTCACACAGCGTCTCCAGATTCATACAATTTTGAAGTGTAATGCTGCCATCAACGCTCAGATGCTTAGACAGGGTTACCAAATTGTTACAATTTCTGATAGTAATACTACCGGTTTACACTCAGTCTGTTGGGCAGCTTTACAATGTGGTCATCATTAGCAATTAGAATACTACCCTCGATTTTGTAATGAGTGTAATTATCAACTTTTCCATCCTTAAGCAATTGTTGGAAGGTTGTAGCGTTTAATTCTATGATTTTTCTTCAGGCCTTATCACTAATGAAGCTGTAGACAGAACAGTTGAATGTTTAGTCGTAAATTGACTATTTTTTCGTGTTTCTCTGGACTGAAGTTCTGGATTGGGCTCAGTGCTGGCCTTTTCATGAAATTCCTCACTCTCTTGCGGATCGACTAATGATGCAGCAGTGACGGGGTGCAAGATACTTCCCCTGTCATCCCATCGGACACCTACCGGTTTCACTAACTGATTCATTGAATCCTGGGACTGTGGCTTTCTTGCCTCTACGTCAAATTCTGCACACCCTGAATCTAACGTAAGCGTCACTGCATACCATCCCGCCGACAGCGTAACCTCATCATTAAGGTTTGCTTTGTTTACCTTTAGAGCCGAACGATCGACCAGCTCACATTCTAGGCTCAAGTCGGAGTGATCATCTTCACTTTTCCGGTCGCCTTCAGACTTCAGGCTTTGCGTGACGTTATAGTATTTTTCTTTACCATCAGTGATCACTTTCAACATGACCTTTTTCTTTTCAGCATGACCACAATCATAACAAAAATTCACTTGATACTGCCCTTCACCCATCCGTGTCATGGGATGGCACTCAATATCCCGTGGCGTGAAAGATTTCTGCCCGAGACTGGCATTCACCGGGATGAAACAAAACACGGGATTATAGCGGCCATGATAAATGGCTCTGAAATTAGCAAGACACGGAAAGTGTAGGCAATAGTTAACACGTGTCATAAAACGACAGATAGGGTCGCAAATAGATGATATTCTTTTCGCCAAACTCCTATCAGATGGCAACGACGAATCCTTCCCTGATGGCATACGCGGCGTGTATTGACTAGTTTTAGGAGATCCCTTATTTCTACTGGTTATGTGCTCAGCCTGTTTCCCTTCAATCATAACTAATTCTCCTCTGATATATAAACCGATCAGTAACCAATTAATTTATGGCATATATATAATTTGACAATATATTTCCGTATTAGTTCAAAAAAACCGATGTAAATAAAAATCTATAGTTCTGGATAAAGTAACCAAAGAAAGTCAGTACGGCTAACATGATGGTCACTTTAAAGGTAACGGACTCTGGAATACCCTGACCCAGCGAATAAAGTGGTTTATCTCAGCATACGGAAGGCATCGAAAAAAAATGATCTATGTAATGCCATGGCTCAGCGTATCAATAATTCAATTGTGTGTAATCAAGTGAAAGTAAAGCTATGTACAGCATCGGGACTTATCATGGCAATTTTACTGTTCTAAAGCAGGTTAGGCGTTCACATCATTGAGCGAGTTAGGAAGTACCTGACTCTGGATATCACACTCATTCAATAAATATATTCGCTTCACCTCGTTCCAGTTCAATTCTAAATTAGTCAATGGATTGATACCCTGTTCTACATAAATTTTTCAGAAGAGCATCATAATCGATCACACTTGTTCCCAGCTCAACCGGCATTTCTGGTGTGTCACCCGTTATACAACACTCAAGCAATTCATCAGTGTCTCTCACAGCGATTCCATTCAACATGTCATATTCTGGGACATTACAAGAGCGTTTGTATTTTTTCCAAGGTCCCCATTTTTCTAGGAAACTCATCAAATGATTATCGATATAGCTCTCAGAGAACTTTTTTTCAAAGGCTTCAATATCAGACAAAAACCCAACTATACGTAAGTTACGGCAATATATTTTTGTCGTTTTACCACCCGGAAATTCATAACCCAAATTACGCATTTTTATCATCAAAAAAGGGCCATTTCTATCCTACGATCTGAATCATTTTGCTTACGGGCTTCGTCGTTAATCATATCCTGCCTCATCACTTTACGACCCAATTCGAACAGTTCCAGGGGCTCCTTTCCCTTTATCGCTTTTATTTCGGCCACTCTTACCTCATCAATCAGTTCCAGTTCCCCCAGACAAAATATGGTCTTATCACTATTCCTTCCTGAATATTTTTTAATGCAGTCTATTGTTTTATGATAGGTTTCATACCTCGAAAGTAATTTCAGTATGCTAACGACTCGTTCAGTTAAATAACGTCTTGTATTTTTATCACGATATTCTGCAGTTGTTACCAATGCTTCTAAAAATACAAGCAGCGTTTTTTCATCGTGATGATTTTTAATATTTAAGTGCTCCAACGAAATTGTTTGACCGTCACTCCAGGCATTAAATTGCCGCTGCCAAAACTCAACGGCATGCGCGAAATCATCAAACGGCCAATCCGTGGGCACAGATTTACAGACGAAACAACGTTGTTCATTATTATTGCGCATCAGACGGCATTGTTCACGCCGTGGAATCCCAACTTGCTCCAAAATGATGTTACGAGTAACCCCTTCTATAACGCCCCCAGGCGCATATAACCACTTCGGCAGAGTCTTCAACTTGGGAAGTCGACAAAGTTTAATGTTACGTTTTAATCTGATTGGATGTTCAGGTAGGGCCAACAGCGAAGGGCAGGAAAGAACGATCAGATCATCTCCCACACTCATGTTTTCAGATAAATCTAGGAGTTTTTTACAACCAGTTATAAGCACTGAGCGTCCCGCTTCCAGTCTTATTCTAGATAAAGCCCTCAGTGCATTGCATTTAATAATGTTCAATTCCCCGCTTAATATCAGCTGATCGGGCAAAGCTTCCAGATTAGAACAGTTTTCTATATACAAGTCACAACAGCTTAACTGATTGCTGCACAAACTTCCCAACTTCCGGCAGCCAATAATTCTAATCTCACCAGTTACTTTCAGATTTTCTGTCAAGGTTAACAAATCTGGGCAAAACTTAATCATGATGTTTCCCCGGACAGTCATATCTTCTGGCAGCCTTGTCATTTTTTTGCAACCTACAATATTAACATTCCCATTAACGACCATTCTTCTCGGCCACTTTTTTATAGTATCTTTAATATTGAGGTTACCATTGATAATGTATAAAACGTTAACATCAATTTTCCCTGCATTACTCAACATTAAAAAGTTTTTACCGGTTAATACAATAATTTTATCTTTGGGACTTATCGTTAAGGAAGCTGTGTTCAGAACACACATATTTTGGTCCGTGAATCCGTTATTTTTTTTCTCTTTTCCCACTGAATTAACACTGAGTTTATCCCCTGAGGTGTCGCTCCTATGCGATGTCCCTTGCTCTAACCGATGGTTTGATGGTATATAGGTATTCATGGCACCTTGACGCTCATTTGATTGGGTAACTTGCTGAGTGACTAAACCAGTTGTAGAATCCTCAGCCAGATCTTGTGCGCCTTTTACTGGCAACCCTGAACGCTCCGGATCCAGTGTAAGATCCAACGTATACCAACCCTCCGACAGAGAGACCTCATCGATAGGGTTCAAGTCATCGCTCTGTTCTGATGAACAACAAGCCAGCCCACATTCCAGTATCGAGGGGGAAGGATTATCTTCGTTAGCTTCAGGGTTTACCTTAGACATCGATCTCACAATAACACTATAATTTTGCTCTTCACCATCTGTGATAAATTTCATTTTGACCTTCATCTGTTCAGAAGGGGTACACGGAAGCCGTAGGTTCGCTTGATATCGCCCTTTACCCATAGGCTTCATGCGATAAAAGGTAGGATTAGATGACACAGTGCTGTCACTCGTCGGAATTAAGTAGGCTACGGGATTATAACGTCGAGTAAAAAATGGCCTGGAAATAATGCAGGCTTGGTGAATGGAGACAATACTTAACACGTGATATGAAACGACGGATAGAGTCACATATTGATATTTTTCTTTTCGCCAAACCCCTATCAGGTAACAGAAACGAATCCTTTCCAGATTGAATAACCGGCTTGGAAACACTTGCACCAGAACATTCCACTTGAAACGGTACGTATGAATTGTTTTCTACACTAAGAGTACTTTCCTTCATCATCCTTCTTCCTCAACGAATTACGATTTAGACATTTGATAAATTAGACAATGAATTACCGGGATAGTTCAAAGAATTATCGTTTTTTAAAAGAATTAATAAAACAAAACTAGACAACAAACATTTCAGCATTGCTAAAATAATCGTCAACAAAAAGGAAATGATCTCTTGAATGCCGGGGCTAAACGTATCAATGACTCAGTTATCTGTAATCAAGTGAAAGTAAAGCTATGTACAGTAACTGGACTCATCATAACAATTTTTCTGATCTAAAGCAGGTTAGGATGTCACATCATTGATCGAGTTAGGCATTGCCTGACTCTGGATATCCCACTCATTCAAGAAATATATTCGTTTCACCTCTCTCCAGTTCAATTTTTGATTAGTGAATGGATTGATACCCTGTTCCACATAAGTTCTTCGAAGAGCATTATAATCGATCACTCCGGCTCCTAGCCTAACCGGCATTTTCGCTATGTCTAGCGTTATACAACACTCGAGAGGTTCTTCAGAATCAACCACCTCTATTTCCTCCAACAAGTGATATTTTGGAGCATCACAATGGCGTTGGTATCTTTGCCATGGTTCCCAACATGACAAGAAAGTCATCAATTTATTATCGATATCTCGCTCATCTAACTGTTCTTCAACCGCTTCTACATCGATATGTCCTAGAGAACTAATATCGTTCAAATCTATTCGAGTCGTAGCCCCCCCCGGCAATTTATATGACTTATCACGCATTTTTTTCATCAAATAAAGGACCACTCTTATCCCGTGATCAATATCACGTTGATGGAAGCCCATATTTTCAATGATAGTCAGACGCATCGCTTTGCGACCATATTCGTACAGTTCATGGGGGTCATCGTCCTTCATAGCTTTTTTTTCAATCTCTCTTATCTCATTCATCATTTCAAATCTACACAAACACAGAAGGATCGCATCCTTGCAGAACCTCAAGGAATTTTCGATGTCCCTTATTATTTCCCCATAAAATTCAGGCATCGAAATAAACGGTAGTATGCTAACAACCCGTTGAATAAAATAGGGCCTTGTTATTTGGTCTTCATACTCGGCACTCTTTACCAACTCTTCTAAAAATTTAAGCAGCATTTTTTCATCAGGATGGTTTTCAATCTTCAAATGTTCCAACGAAATTTTATCACCGTCATTCCAATGATTATATTCCCACTGCCAAAACTCAAGGGCATGTGCGAAATCTTCAAACGGCCAATCCGTAGACGCAGATTTACAGACGAACTGACGGCGATCATTATTGCTTCGAAATAGTTTGCGTTGTTCACGCCGTGGTATCCCAACATCTTCCAAAATGATTACACGAGACCTTTCTTTTCTAAATTCTCCCGGCGCATATAACCACTTCGGCAGCTCCTTCAACTCGGGAAGTCCCCGAAGTGAAATATCGCCTTTCATTTTGATTGGATGTTCAGGTAGGGCTCCCAGCAAAGGGCAGTTTTCAATAGTAGTATCAGTTCCCACACTCATGTTTTCAGATAACTTACGGAGTTTTTCACAACCACTTATAATTACTTCCGCTCCCACTTCCAGTCTTTGGTCAGATAAAGCCCTCAGTGCATTGCATTTAACAATTTTTAATCTCCCGCTTAATATCAGCTCATCGGGTAAAACTCCCAGATTACAACAGTTCTTTAAAAACAGGTGATTACCGCTTAGCCTAGCTTCGCACAACCTTTCCAACTTCGGGCAGTTCATAATACTAATCTCGCCTGTCACGTTCAGGTTTTCGGATAGTGTTATCAGATCCGGGCAAGAAGAAATGACAAGATCTCCGCGAACAGTCATATTTTTTGGAAGGCTCGTCATAAATCCCGGAACCTTCAATTTTGACATTACCATCCACGACCATACTTTTAGGCCAATTGCAGATAGTATCGGAAATAGTAATATAAAGATCACCCTTGATAATGTACAAAACGTTGACATCAATTTTCCCTGCATCATTCAACTTCAAAAAGTCTCGACCGGTCAATTTAATTATTTTCTTTTCTGGAGTGATCGTTAATGAAGCTACGTTGGGAGTAGACATATATTGATCCGAGAATCCGTTATTTTTTTCGTTATTTCCTACCGATTTAACAGTGAGTTCATTCTCGGAGGTCCCCAACTTGTGAGATCTCCTATGCTCTAACCGATGGGTTGATGGTATATTGTTGGTTTTCATAGCACCTTGACGGTCATTTGATCGGATACCTTGGTGATTGACTAGACCAGTTGTAAAATTCTCATCCAGAACTTGTGCTCCTTTTACTGGCAATCCTGAACACGCCTGATCCAGCGTAAGCTCCAACTTATACCAACCTTCCGACAGAGAGACCTCATCGATAGGGTTCACGTCATCGCTCTGTTCTGAGGAACAACAAGCCAGTCCACATTCAAGTATCGAAGGGGAAGGATTATCTTCGTTAGCTTCAGGGTTTACCTTAGACTTCGACCTCAATATGACACTATAATTTTGCTCTTCACCATCTGTGATACATTTCATTTTGACCTTCATATTTTCAGAAGGGGTACACGCAAGCCTTAGGTTGCTTGATATCGCCCTTTACCCATAGGCTTCATGCGATAACAGGGAGAATTAGATGACACAGTGCTGTCACTCGTCGAAATTAAGTAGGCTACGGGATTATAACAATGAGTAAAAATTGCCTGGAAATGATGAAAACTTGGTGAATGGAGACAATACTTTACACGTGAAATGAAACGACGGATAGACTCATATCTTGATGCTTTTCTTTTCGCCAAACCCCTATCTGGTAGCAGAATCGAATCCTTCCCGGATTGAATAACCGGCTTGAAAACACTTTCACCAGAACATCCCACTTGAAACGGTATATAGGAACTGCTTGTTTGACTATAAGTGATTTCCTTCACTATCCATACTCCATAATAAATTATACGCTAGGCATTTAATATTTTAGACAATGCATTACCTGAATGGTTCAAAAAATCATCACTTTGAACAAAGGTATTAATAAAACATGACTAGACAACCTAATATTTAAGCATTGCTAAAATTATCGCCAACCCAATAGAAATGAGCTTACAATGCAATGGCTTAGCGTATCAATAACTGAGTTGTTAGTAATCAGTATAAAAGGGATCTTCCCCATTAAGGCAATGTTTCCGTGGTAAAACTCGATAAAATATCACGTTAGTTATCCTGATAGTAAAGTACCTTCTTCAGTAGTAGCCAACTCATCTTTTGGAGTTTCTACTCGATATATCTCATCCCAGTCCAATTCAATATTAGTCAGTGGATTAGTACCCATATCTTTATATATTTTACACAGAGTGTCATAATCCATAATTGAATTTGCAAACTGAACAGGCTTTGTCGTTGTGGCAAGCTTTATACAACATTGATAAATTCCTTCACAATCATCTACGGTTATAGGTTTCAGATGGGCATACTCCGGAGTCAGCTTCTTTCGCTGGTATTTTTTCCAAGGAGGCCAACTTTGAAGGAATATTTCAAATGTCTCATCTGTACTGAACAAGTTCAACTCATCTTCAACTTGCTTAACAATGTTATCGGTAAGATACGCAAGATCACTGCGTGCCAAGTATGTCGTTTTACCGCATGGCAATTCAAACCCCAATTTACGCATAGCCATCATCAAAACAAGGGCCACTGTTGGCACAGAAGCCCTTCGGTAATTTTTATGATGCAACTTGGCTTGTTTTATAATAACGCACAGTCGTAACACTTTACGACTTAACCTCCTCAAGGTTCGTCATTTTCTTCCTCGTGGGCATACCATTCTGCAACTCTTATCTCCTCCATTAGTTCCAATTCCACCATACCCCAGAGCAACTTATCAGGGCGATCATTGATGCATCCTTTGATACATCTTGTCGTATCATAATAATATTCAGACGTCGAAAGTAATCCTAAAATGTTAACGACCCGTTTAATAAAATACCCCCTTGTATCTTCATTTTTGTACTCTTCCGTATTTATTAGTTTTTCTAAAAAGATAAGTAACGCTTTTTCGTCATGATGATTTTCAATCTTGAATTTCTCAAATGAAATTTTTTCTTCAGACTTTTCCAAATATTTTTTCCATTGCAGTTGCCAAAACTTAACGGCATGCTCAAAATTATCAAACGGAAATTCGCTAGTTATAGATTTACAATCGAAAACACGTCGTTGATTGTTGAGGCGCATCAGTTCGCATTGTTTACACCGTGAAATCCCAACATCAACCAAAGTGATTGTGCGTATCTTATCGAGTTCAACTCCTCCCGGCCCTTCTAACCACTTCGGCAGAGTCTTCAACTTGGGAAGTCCCTTAAGTAAAATATCGCCTTTCAGTTTGATAGAATGTTCAGGTAGGTCCACCAGAAAATGGCAGTTAATAACAATCAGATCAATTCCCACCCTCATGTTTGCAGATAACTCACGGAGTTTCGCACAACGATCTATATACACTGAGCTCCCCACTTCCAGTCTCTGGTCAGATAAAGCTCTCAGTGCATTACAGTCTATAATCACTAATTCCCCACTTAATATTACCGTATCGGGTAAAGATCCAAGATTAGAACAGTTTTTTAAATACAAGTCATTACCGATGAATCTATCTTCGGACAGTTTTTCTAACTTATCGCAGTTCATAATTTTAAACAAACCTGTCACGCACAGATTTTCGGATACTGTTATCAAATCTTGGCAATAACTAATTATAAGGTTACCGTTGACAGTCAGATCTTCAGGCAGGCTCGTCAAGCCCCTGCAGCCTGTCACTTTCAAGTTACCATTCACTACCATTTTTTTGGGCCACTTTGCGATAGTATCGTGACTAGTAATATTAAGATCACCCTCTATAATGTAAGTAACATTGTCATCAATTTCACCTCTTGTATTCAACCATAAAAATTTTCGACCGCTTAATTCAATAATATTCTGTGGTGGATGGCTAAAGGTTCCGTTATCATGAGATGTCCGATGCGTTAACTGATGTTTTGATGGTACACCGTTGGACTTCATGGCACCTTGCTGAGAGTCTATCCTACTTATGGAAACCTTAGCCAGCCCTTGTGCTCCTTTCTCTGACAATCCGGAATACTCCCGATCAAACGTAAGCGACAACTTATAAAAACCCGCCGACAGAGAGAGCTCATTGATAGGGTTCACGTCATCGCTCTGTTCTGATGATCGAAAGGCCAGCTGGCATTCCTGTATCGAGTGGGAGGGATTATCTTCGTTAGCCTCTGGGCTTACCTTTGTCATCGAGCTCACTATGACACTATGATTTTGTTCTACGCCATCCGTGATGAATTTTATTTGGACCTTCATCTTTTCAGATGGGGGCGCATGGAAGATAGAGGTACGTTTGATATTGCCCTTTACCCATACGCTTCATGGGATAACAGGGAGAATTAGATGAATCAGTGCTGTCACTCGTCGAAATAAGGTGGACTACAGGGTGATAATAGCGAGTAAAAATGGCCTGGAAATGACGAAAACTCGGTGAGTGTAGACAATACTTCACACGTGCCATCAAACGACGCATAGGGTCGCATATAGATGATTTTTCTTTTCGCCAAACCCTTATCAGGTGGCAAAGACGAATCCTTCACAGATTGTATAACCGGCGTGGAACAACTTTCACCAGAACATCCCACTTGAATCGGTATTGAATTACTGTTTGCTAAACTACGGGTGGTCCCATTCATAATCATTACTCCTTATGAAATTAAAATCAAGTAATTTTATAAATTAGACAATGAATTACCGGATTGGTTCAATAAATTAATAATTTCAAACAATAAATAAGATCAATAGCTCCAGATGATGTCATCCAAAAATCTCAATGGCTAAACAAAACCCTATCACAGTATACGGTTTCTGATATGCCTTAGCAGAGCATTTCAATGATTCGGTTGTCTGTAGTGAGGAAGCAATGAAATCAATTTGAACGCATTAAGGCAATTTTCATGTTCTAAAACAGATTAAAAATGTCACGTCAATTGTCGCCAGCGACAGTTTCTGACTCAAAGGATATCCAAATCATTTTCCTTAACACTTTTTAATATATCGGATGGCAATCCACTGCTTTAACGTTCAGTGGATTGCTATCCACTTTTTTATAGTCTTTGCGTAGCGCCTCGTCGCCTATAACATTAAACCCAATTTTAACTCACTGGGTAGCAAACCAATACAGTATCACTTAGTAATTCCTGAACGAGCATTAACTATTTCGACGGCGAGTTTTCTTATCGCTCCTTCACCGGCTCCTCATGGTATCCTTGCTTAGACTTCCACATCTTCACGAAATCATCGAAGCGTTCGTTGCTGTCGTAATCTTTTAATTCAGGGATAATTTTATCTATCTCTCGCGAGATATAATCATTGTAGTATCGGCATCCTGTAGTTGGCGCATCACCATACGGAAATTCATACCCCTTTTTACGCATTGCCTGCACTAGTGCTAAGAACGTATCCGCAACAGGAGTATCAAAATTTCTATGACTGAGTGCTGTTACTAGCATTTCGTGATTGAGCAATTTCCGACAAAACTTGTTCACAACCTCGGTGCTATAATCCCTACCGAGTTGTTCTACCACATTTCTTTGCTGCAGAATAAGTTCTAGATTTAGCAGGGCGACATAACCCCTATCATTACCACGTAAGGAATCTTTCAGGATTTTTTCTATCTCATTATTCCACCCTTTACAATCAACAAGGAGTGGCATGATTTTGACGATCCGCGAAGCTAAAGGACCCCAATATTCAGAATCCCAGTCTGTGAGTGCGAGTTCATTCCCGAAAAACCGTCTCAAAAAGCCACCAACCAGATTGGCCCTGTTAGGATAATTACACACTAACTCTTGAAACGCCAATTCTTTAAAGTCACCATTTTTGTAGTGTTTGGTCTGCCACCATACAGCTAGATCTTCTAGTTTGTAAAGACCCGACATGTGGGTTGGATTAGTACCACCGGGGAACCTAAGTCCTGCGTATTTCTGTCGTTCCCAATATCGTATAGTGCTCCTTGAAATACCAGTCTTTATCAATCTGCTTTCACGGACCCCAATATAATAATAACCTTCTCTCGCTTTTCCCAATTTAAATACCCAATCGGGCAATTCCTTAATATTAGGTAGATTATCAAGTGTTATATGTCCACACACCTTCACTTTAGTATCAGGCAGAGACGACAGCTCTGGACACCACTGAATAAACAGATCTCCTCCCACATCCATGTTATCAGATAACGTATGCAGGGTCTGACAGTTGATAATGCTTATTGAACATTTTACTGTCAGATTTTTTGGTAAACTTTAAAGACTAGGCAATATTGTATTCTCATTTTACCGATAACACATGTATGTATTGGCAGGGCTATTAGGTTAATGCAATTTCTAATGGTAAAACAACCTTGAACCAACAATCTATCAGATACGCTACTCAGGGACTGACAGTTAATAATGCTCATTGAGCGATCGACGGTCAGACTTTCTGATAAAGTTGTCAGATCCGGGCAATTTTTTATTGTCATTTTACCCATGACACGCATAGTTTTTGGCAGGGCTTTTAGATTATTGCAACCTTTAATGGTACAATCACCCCGCACGATCAGTTTTTCTGGCCAGGTGTACAAAGCATGGTCATCAGTCAATGAAAGGCTTCCAGTGACAATGTACAAAGCCTTGGGATCAATTTCCCCTGCCTTACTCAACTTTAGAAATTCATGAGCCCTTAATTCATGAATTTGATCTTCTTCTCTTATCGTTACTAACGAATATTGCCCTGACAGTTTGTCACTTTCATTTCTCCCTGTAGATACAACACTGAGTTCAAGGCAAGAGGTTCTGCTGTAGTGAGATGCCTTACGTTCAACCCTATTATGGCCTGATGATGAAGTTTAGGATCCCTTGCTCTCCTTTGGGTCATTCTTTCGGGCACCTTGCTGATTTAAAACTGGAGACATGGATTCATTAGTCTGCGCTAATGCTTCTTTTACTGACAAATCTGAACACTCAGAAACCTGCTTAAGGGTAAACATATATGAACCCTCCGGCTGAAATCCAGGCGTTTTAAGGAGAATGTCTGACTTAGTATTACGTGTACAGTTCTCCATTATCGACATACCAGTATTTCTGTCGCTACATTGGACGGGCTCCTCACTACTCGGCTTCAATTCGACGCTAGTGTAAGTAGCATGCCCATCAATGACAGATTTCACTACAACTCTTACATCTACATCAGGTGTACAAGGAAGCCTTATTGACGATTGATATTCTCCATTATAATTAAGCTCCATACTAAAAGTTGAGACATGTAATGTCGGGATTAAATGATCTGGTGGTAACAATAACACCATGATTGCATAGTTTCGCGTAAAAATAGCCATGAAATTGAACCAACTCGGTAATGTTACAAAATAGCTAACACAATCCATTAAGAGACTACATTGGCTAGTCCATGATGTTGTTCTATCTGCCAAAGGCCTATCAGATTGTAGGGATTTCATCTTCACAGATTGAACATCAATCCTGGATTTTGTCATTTCCAAATCTTTGACCGGCTCCATAAATTGTTTATTACTGCCAATACTTCGTTGGCTTGTCTTGTCCATAACTCATAATTATTTTCAAATTAATATTTAAACCTTCAATCACTTTGACAATTTATTTTCGAAATTGTTCAAAAAAAATATTTTAAGGAAAATAAATTATAAATAACCGATTGTTTAATAAAAGGTCATACCATAACTAAAATAATCGCCTGATGAAGTCAATAGGCGCTCAAATGCCCTAACACAGCCTATCCATAACGCGCTTGTCTGTAATCAGGAGAAAAGTAAAGCGATGCACAGGGTTTGATCACATCACGGCAATTTTCCAGTTCTATGCGAGAGTAAAATGTCGCGTTAATTGTCGTGAGCCAAAGTGTAAGACTCAGTGGTATAAAATCATTTGGCTGTAATACTTTTCCAAATACCGGGCGCCAATCCATCGTCTCATTTGTCAGTGAATCGCTACCCATTTTTTCTATAAGCTTTGCGTAGCGTCTCATCACCTATAACATTAGATCCAATGGTAATCTGCTGGGTAGCAAGCCAAAACACAAGAACACTCGAATTCCTGGAACCATTCACTATTACCACGGCGAATTTGCTTATTGTGCCTTTACCGGCTCATGGTTGAATCCATGCTTGTGCTTCCAATTCCTCACGAAAAGTTCGAATTTATCGCCGTTCTCGTAAGTTTTTAATTCATCGACAATGGCAGTCACCTTGTGTTCGATAGTTGTACGGTTTAAATAGGGATTTGGATCTATCCCTAGGCCATACGGAAATTTATATTTTTTATGTAATAATCGTCCCACAAGTGCTAAGAACGTATCCGAAGCTGTAAGAGAATTCACATGGTCATTTTGGACTGCTGCTACAACCAACTGGTGGTTGAGGAATTTCCGACAAAACATGTTCACTTCCTCAGTGTTACCGCCCCCTTTGAGCAGTGCTACCGCCTGTTTTTCCTCCTCAATAAGTTCTAGATTCATCAGGCAGATAATACCTTCGGAGATAGAACAACATCTTTCATAGCCATATAATGTTGTTTTTAGCATATCGACTATTTGATCATCGTTGCTTGGAAGACTGCTAAGCAGTGGGAGTATTTTAACGACTCGACCAACTAGACTGTTCCAGCTCGATTGGGGGATGCGAGATATATTTTTCATTAACACTGTCAAAAATTTATTAATAATACTAGCCCTTTTAGGATAATCATGCTCTATCTTTATAAACGGCAGTTCTTCAAAATTACCAGTAGGGTCCTGTCCGCGCTGCCACCATACAGCTGTATCTTCTAAAGTGAATTGACCCATATAATCATCGGGATTGGGATTAATATAACCGGGAAATCTAAGCCCTTGGTGACTCTGCCGAGCATATAATCGTAACCTTTTTCTTGGAATATCAGTCTTTGTCAAACTAATATCGCGGATTCCAGTATTATTAAATCCATCATGATTCGGCGCTTTTCCCAGTTTGAATACCCAGTCGGGCAATTGCTTAATATTAGGTAGATTATCAAGTGTCAAATGTCCTAGTAACCACACTGGATTGACGGGCAGGCGATGCAATGAACACGACTGAACAGACAGATTTCCTGCCACATACATATTTTCAGATAGCCTTTGTAGGTTTTGACAGTTAATAATGGCTAGCGATTTACCTACGTTCAGATTTTCTGGTAAAGCCGTTAGATCAGGGCAATTTTCTATTGTCATTCTACCATTGACACGCATAGTTTTTGGCAGGTTGAGGTTAGTGCGACCTTTTATGGTACAATTACCTAGCAGATACAGTTTTTCTGGCCAGATGTTGCCAGCATGTTTTTCAGTCAATGAAAGGTTGCCAAAGACAATGTACAAAGCCTTGGAATCAATTTCCCCTGCCTTACTCAATTTTAGAAATTGATTAGCCGTTAATTCATGAATTTTTTCCTCTTCTCTTAGCGATACTAACGAATATTGGCCTGAAAGTGTTTCATCCTTATTTGTCCCTGTAGCTATAATACTGAGTTCATGGGAAGAGGTGCTGTTGAAGTGAGCAGCCTTTCGTCCAGCCTTATTATGGCCTGAGGGTGAAGTTTGGTGTCCCTGTCATTATTTCGAGCATATTGATAATTTGAAAGCCCACACTTGGATTCATTTTCCTGTTTTAATGCACCCTGTACTGACAATCCGGGACAGTCAGAAACCCGCTGAAGGATAAACCTATATGAACCCGGCTTATTAAAGCAAGGTCTTTCAGGGAGAATGTCTAAGTCCCTACTGCTTTGGCAGTCTACCAGTATCCCTACGCTTTTACGTTTGACGGGTTGCACAGTACGCGACTTCAACTCGATGCTAGTAAAAGTAACATGGCCATCAATGACAGATTTCACTGTAAATTGTACCGGTTCATTAGGTTTGCAAGGAAGCTTGAATTCCGATTCATATTCTCCATCATCATTAAGTTCCATTCTATCGACTAAAACATTTAATGCTGGGCTGCAACCATCTACCGGAGTTATGTACAGAATGATTTCATAGTTGCGCGTAAAAATAGCTATAAAATTACTCCACTCGGGCAATGTTAAAAAATACCTAATACGATCCATTAACAAATAACATCGTTCACTCCATGATGTTTTTCTATCTGTCAAATCCCTATCAGGTTGCAGAGATTTCATCTTCCCAGATTTAACATCAATCGTGGATTTTTTCATTTCCCAATCATTGATCTGCTCCACAAATTGTTTAGAACTTTCAATACTTCGTTCGCTTGTCTTGTCCATAACTCATACTCCTTTTCAAATTAATATTCAAACACTCAATCACTTTGACAATTTATTTTCGAAATCGTTCAATAAAAAATATTGTTAAGGAAAATAAATTATAAATAATCGAATGATTTAATAAAAGGTCATACCATAACTAAAATAATCGCCTTATGAAGTCAATAGGCGCTCAAATTCCATGACACAGCCTATCCATGAGGCGCTTGTCTGTAATCAGGAGAATAGCAAAACGATGTGTGGTTGAGCAATCCCCGACAAAACATGTTTACTTCCTCAGTGTTAACGCCCTCTTTGAGTTTGAGCAGTGCTACCGGCTGTTTTGCCTCATCAATAAGTTCTAGATTCATCAGGCAGATAATAGCTTGGCAGATAGAACAACAACTATCATCGCCAGATAATGTTGTTTGTAGCATATCGACTATTTGATCATCGTCTCTTGGAGGACTGCTAAGAAGTGGGAGTATTTTAACGACTCGACCAACTAATATCGCCCAGCTCCGCCGGATGAAATATTTATGTTCCCTTAGCTCTGTCAAAAATTTATTAATAATACTAGCCCTTTTAGGATAATAATGTTGTATCCTTATAAACGGCAGTTCTTCAAAATCACCAGTACTGTAATGTTCGCGCTGCCACCATACAGCTGAATCTTCTAAAGTGAATCGACCCCTATAATGAGGACGGGGATTAGTATAACCGGGGAATCTAAGCCCTTCCTGACTCTGCCGAGCATATAATCGTAACCTTTTCTTGGAATACCAGTCTTTGTCAACCAAATATCGCGGATTCCAGTATTATTAAATCCATCATGATTCGGCGCTTTTCCCAGTTCGATTACCCAGTCGGGCAATTCCTTAATATTAGGTAGTTTATCAAGTATCAAATGTCCTTGTAACCTCACTGGATTGCCAGGCAAGCGATGCAATGAACACGACTGAACAGACAGATGTCCTCCCACATACATATTTTCAGATAGCGCTTGTAGGTTCTGACAGTTAATAATGGTTAATGATTTACCTACGGTCAGATTTTCTGGTAAAGCCGTCAGATCAGGGCAATTTTTTATTATCATTCTACCATTGACACGCATAGTTTTTGGCAGTTTGAGGTTAGCGCGACCTTTTATGGTACAATTACCTCGCAGATACAGTTTTTCTGGCCAGATATTACCAGCATGTTTTTGAGTCAATGAAAGGCTGCCACTGACAATGTACAAAGCCTTGGAATCAATTTCACCTGCATTACTCAACTTTAGAAATTGATTAGCCGTTAATTCATGAATTTTATCCTCTTCTCTTATCGATACTAACGAATATTGGCCTGAAAGTGGTTCTTCCTTATTTGTCCCTGTAGCTATAACACTGAGTTCAAGGGAAGAGGTTCTGCTGAAGTGAGCAGCCTTTCGTCCAGCCTTATTATGGCCTGAGGGTGAAGTTATAGATCCCATGTCATTATTTCGGGCACATGGCTGACTTATACCTCGACACATGAATTCAACTTCCTGCGTTAATGCGTCCTTTACTGACAATCCAGAACTCTCAGAAACCTTCTTAAGGATAAACTTATATGAGCCCAGCCGGTTTAAGCGATGATGTTCAGGGGGGGGAGCTGACTCATTACTACATTGACAGTCGGCCAGTATCTCACTGTTAGCAACTTCGCTGCTTCGTTTCACGGGTTCCTCGCCACGCGACTTCAATTCGATGCTAGTAAAAGTAGCATGACCATCAATGACAGATTTCACTGTAACTTGTACCGCTTCATTAGGTTTGCAAGGAAGCTTTAATTCCGTTTCATATGCTCCATCATCATTCAGTTCCATTCTATGGATTAAAACATTTAATGCTGGGCTGCAACCATCTACCGGAGTTACGTACACCTGGATATTATAATTGCGCGTAAAAATAGCTATAAAATTGTTCCAACTCGGCAATTTTGCACAATAGCTAACACGATCCCATAATAGAGAACAACGGCCACTCCATGCTGTTTTTCTATCTGCCAAATCCCTATCAGGTTGCAGGGATTTCATCTTCCCAGATTGAACATCAATCCTCGATTTTGTCATTACCGAATCTTTGACCGGCTCCATAAATTGTTTATTACTGCCAATACTTCGTTGGCTTGTCTTGTCCATAACTCATGATCCTTTTTAAATTATTTTTTAAACCTTCAATCACTTTGACAATTTATTTTGGAAATCGTTCAATAAAAAATATTTTAAGGAAATAAATTATAAATAACCCGATGATTTAATAAAAAGTCATACCATAACTAAAATAATCGTCTGATGAAGTCAATAGGCGCTCAAATGCCATTACACAGCCTATCCATGAGGCGCTTGTCTGTAATCAGGAGAAAAGTAAAGCGATGCACAGAGTTTGATCACATCACGGCAATTTTACAGTTCTATTCGAGGGTAAAATGTCGCGTTAATTGTCGTGGGCCAAAGTGTAAGACTCAGTGGGTATAAAATCATTTGGCTGTAATACTTTTCCAAATACCGGGCGCAAATCCATCGCCTCATTTGTCAGTGAATCGCTACCCATTTTTTCTATAAGCTTTGCGTAGCGTCTCATCACCTATAACATTAGATCCAATGGTAATCTGCTGGGTAGCAAGCCAAAACACAAGAACACTCGAATTCCTGGAACCATTCACTATTACCACGGCGAGTTTTCTTATTGTGCCTTTACCGGCTCATGGTTGAATCCATGCTTGTGCTTCCAATTCCTCACGAAAAGTTCGAATTTATCGCCGTTTCGTAAGTTTTTAATTCATCGACAATGGCAGTCACCTTGTGTTCGATAGTTCTACGGTTTAAATAGAGATTTGGATCTATCTCTAGGCCATACGGAAATTTATATTTTTTATGTAATAATCGTCCCACAAGTGTTAAGAACGTATACGAAGCTGTAAGAGAATTCACATGGTCTTTTCGGACTTCTGCGACAACCAACTGGTGGTTGAGGAATTTCCGACAAAACATGTTCACTTCCTCAGTGTTACCGCCCTGTTTGAGCTGTGCTACCGCCTGATTTTCCGCCTCAAAAAGTTCTAGATTCATCAGGCTGATATAACCGTTATCAAGGCCATGTAAGGATTTTTGTAGCATGTCGGCTATTTGATCATCGTCGCTTAGAAGACTGCTAAGCAGTGGGAGTATTTTAACGACTCGACCAACTAGGCTGTTCCAGCTCGATTGGGGGATCTGATTTTGATTTTTCTTTAACACTGTCAAAAATTTATAAATAATTCTAGCCCTTTTAGGATAATCATGTTCTAACTTTATAAACGGCAGTTCTTCAAAATTACCAGTAGGGTCGTGTTCGAGCTGCCACCATACAGCTGTATCTTCTAAAGTGAATTGACCCATATAATCATCGGATTGGGATTAGTATAACCGGGAAATCTAAGCCCTTGGTGACTCTGCCGAGCATATAATCGTAACCTTTTTCTTGGAATACCAGTCTTTGTCAAACTAATATCGCGGATTCCAGTATTATTAAATCCATCATAATTCGACGCTTTTCTCAGTTTGAATACCCAGCCGGGCAATTGCTTAATATTAGGCAGATTATCAAGTGTCAAATGTCCTTGTAACCACACTGGATTGTCAGGCAGGCGATGCAATGAACACGACTGAACAGACAGATTTCCTCCCACATCCATATTTTCAGATAGCGTTTGTAGGTTTTGACAGTTAATAATGGTTAGCGATTTACCTACGTTCAGATTTTCTGGTAAAGCCGTCAGATCAGGGCAATTTTCTATTGTCATTCTACCCTTGACACGCATAGTTTTTGGCAGGTTAAGGTTATCGCGACCTTTTATGGTACAGTTACCTAGCAGATACAGTTTTTCTGGCCAGATATTATCAGCATGTTTTGAGTCAATGAAAGGCTCCCACTGACAATGTACAAAGCCTTGGAATCAATTTCCCCTGCCTTACTCAATTTTAGAAATTGATTAGCCGTTAATTCATGAATTTTATCCTCTTCTCTTATCGATACTAACGAATATTGGCCTGAAAGTGTTTCATCCTTATTTCTCCCTGTAGCTATAATACTGAGTTCATGGGAAGAGGTGCTGTTGAAGTGAGCAGCCTTTCGTCCAGCCTTATCATGGCCTGAGGGTGAAGTTTTGGAGTCCCCGTCAAAATTTCGGGCATATTGATAATTTGAAAGCCCACACTTGGATTCATTTTCCTGCTTTAATGCGCCCTGTACTAACAATTCGGAACAGTCAGAAACCCGCTGAAGGATAAACTTATATGAACCCGGCTGATTGAAACGAGGGCTTTCAGGGAGAATAGAGTCTCTACTGCTTTGGCAGTCTTCCAGTATCCCTCCCCTAGTACGTACACTTTTACGTTTGACGGGTTGCACAGTACGCGACTTCCAATCGATGCTAGTAAAAGTAGCATGACCATCAATGACAGATTTCACTGTAACTTGTACCGATTCATTAGGTTTGCAAGGAAGCTTTAATTCCGTTTCATATTCTCCATCATCATTAAGTTCCATTCTACAGATTTTAATATTTATTGCCGAGCCACAATCATTTAACGGAGTTACGTACACCATGATTCCATAATCGCGCGTAAAAATAGCTATAAAATTAATCCAACTGGGCAATGTTAAACAATAGCTAATACGATCCATTAACAAATAACATCGTTCACTCCATGATGTTTTTCTATCTGCCAAATCCCTATTAGGTTGCAGAGATTTAATCTTCCCAGATTGAACATCAATCGTGGATTTTTTTATTTCACAATCATTGACCGGCTCCACAAATTGTTTAGAACTTTCAATACTTCGTTGGCTTGTCTTGTCCATAACTCATACTCCTTTTAAAATTAATATTTAAACCTTCATCACTTTGACAATTTATTTTCGAAATCGTTCAATAAAAAATATTGTTAAGGAAAATAAATTATAAATAACCGAATGGTTTAATAAAAGGTCATACCATAACTAAAATAATCGCCCGATGAAGTCAATAGGCGCTCAAATGCCATGACACAGCCTATCCATGAGGCGCTTGTCTGTAATCAGGAGAAAAGCGATGCACAGGGTTTGATCACATCACGGCAATCTTCCTGTTCTATGCGAGGGTAAAGTGTCACGTTAATTGTCGTGAGAAAAAGTGTAAGACTCAGTGGGTATAAAATCATTTTGTGTAACACTTTTCCATATACCAGGCGCTAATCCATCGCCTCATTTGTCAGTGAATCGCTACCCATTTTTTCTATAAGCTTTGCGTAGCGTCTCATCACCTATAACATTAGATCCAATGGTAATCTGCTGGGTAGCAAGCCAAAACACAAGAACACTCGAATTCCTGGAACCATTCACTATTACCACGGCGAATTTTCTTATTGTGCCTTTACCGGCTCATGGTTGAATCCATGCTTGTGCTTCCAATTCCTCACGAAAAGTTCGAATTTATCGCCGTTGTCGTAAGTTTTTAATTCATCGACAATGACAGTTACCTTGTCTTCGATAGTTCTACTGTTTAAATGGTGATTTGAATGTATCCCTAGGCCATAAGGAAATTTATATTTTTTATATAATAATCGTCCCACAAGTGCTAAGAACGTATACGAAGCTGTAAGAGAATTCACATGGCCTTTTTGGACTGCTGCTACAACCAACTGGTGGTTGAGCAATTTCCGACAAAACATGTTCACTTCCTCAGTGTTACCGCCCCCTTTGAGCAGTGCTACCGCCTGTTTTTCCTCCTCAATAAGTTCTATATTCATCAGGCAGATAATACCTTGACAGATAGAACAATATTCATCATAGCCATATAATGTTGTTTGTAGCATATCGACTATTTGATCATCGTCGCTTAGAGGACTGCTAAGCAGTGGGAGTATCTTAACGACTCGATCCACTAGGCTGTTCCAGCTCGATTGGGGGATCTGATTTTGATTTTTCCTTAACATTGTCAAAAATTTATTAATAATACTAGCCCTTTTAGGATAATCATGTTCTATCTCTATAAACGGCAGTTCTTCAAAAACACCAGTAGGGTCCTGTTCGCGCTGCCACCATACAGCTGAATCTTCTAAAGTGAATTGACCCATATAATGATCGGATTGGGGTTAGTATAACCGGGGAATCTAAGCCCTTTGTGACTCTGCCGAGCATATAATCGTAACCTTTTTCTTGGAATACCAGTCTTGATTAAACGAATATCGCGAATTCTAGTATTATTAAATCCATAATGATTCGGCGCTTTTCTCAGTTTGAATACCCAGTCGGGCAATTGCTTAATCTTAGGTAGATTATCAAGTGTCAAATGTCCTAGTAACCTCACTGGATTGACAGGCAGGCGATGCAATGAACACGACTGAATAGACAGATTTCCTCTCACATACATATTTTCAGATAGCATTTGTAGGTTCTGACAATTAATAATGGTTAATGATTTACCTACGGTCAGATTTTCTGGTAAAGCCGTCAGATCAGGGAATTTTTTATTATCATTCTACCATTGACACGCATAGTTTTTGGCAGGTTGAGGTTAGTGCGACCTTTTATGGTACAATTACCTAGCAGATACAGTTTTTCTGGCCAGATATTACCAGCATGTTTTTGAGTCAATGAAAGGCTCCCACTGACAATGTACAAAGCCTTGGAATCAATTTCACCTGCCTTACTCAACTTTAGAAATTGATTAGCCGTTAATTCATGAATTTTATCCTCTTCTTTTATCGATACTAACGAATATTGGCCTGAAAGTGGTTCTTCCTTATTTGTCCCTGTAGCTATAACACTGAGTTCAAGGGAAGAGGTTCTGCTGAAGTGAGCAGCCTTTGCTCCAGCTTTATTATGGCCTGAGGGTGAAGTTTTGGAGTCCCTGTCATTATTTCGGGCACATGAAAAGTTTGGAAACCGATACTTGGATTCATTTTTCTGCTTTAATTCGCCCTGTACTGACAATCCGGAACAGTCAGAAACCCGCTGAAGGATAAACTTATATGAACCCGGCTGATTAAAGTAAAGTCTTTTAGGGAGAATGTCTGAGTCTCTACTGCTTGGCAGTCTACCAGTATCCCTACGCTTTTACGTTTGACGGGTTGCACAGTACGCGACTTCAACTCGATGCTAGTAAAAGTAGCATGACCATCAATAACAGATTTCATTGTAACTTGTACCGCTTCATTAGGTTTACAAGGAAGCTTTAATTCCGTTTCATATGCTCCATCATCATTAAGCTCCATTCTATCGACTAAAACATTTAATGCTGGGCTGCAACCATCTACCGGAGTTATGTACACCATGATTGCATAGTTGCGCGTAAAAATAGCTATAAAATTCCACCATGTCGGAAATTTTACACAATAGCTAACACGATCCTTCAAGAGAGAACATTGTTCACTCCATGATGTTTTTCTATCTGCCAAATCCCTATCAGATTGCAGGGATTTCATCTTCCCAGATTGAACATCAATCGTGGATTTTGTCATTTCCGAATCTTTGACCGGCTCCATCAATTGTTTATTACTTCCAATATTTCGTTGGCTTGTCTTGTCCATAACTCATACTCCTTTTCAAATTAATATTTAAACCTTTAATCACTTTGACAATTTATTTTCGAAATCGTTCAAAAAAAAATATTTTAAGGAAAATAAATTATAAATAACCGAATGGTTCAATAAAAGGTCATACCATAACTAAAATAATCGCGTGATGAAGTCAATAGGCGATCAAATGCCCTGACACAGCCTATCCATGAGGCGCTTGTCTGTAATCAGGAGAAAGGTAAAGCGATGCACAGGGTTTGATCACATCACGGCAATCTTCCTGTTCTATGCGAGGGTAAAAGGTCACGTTAATTGTCGTGAGCCAAAGTGTAAGACTCAGTGGGTATAGAATCATTTTGTGTAACACTTTTCCATATACCAGGCGCTAATCCATCGCCTCATTTGTCAGTGAATCGCTACCCATTTTTTCTATAAGCTTTGCGTAGCGTCTCATCACCTATAACATTAGATCCAATGGTAATCTGCTGGGTAGCAAGCCAAAACACAAGAACACTCGAATTCCTGGAACCATTCACTATTACCACGGCGAATTTTCTTATTGTGCCTTTACCGGCTCATGGTTGAATCCATGCTTGCTCTTCCATTTCCTCACGAAAAGATCGAATTTTTCACCGTTGTCGTAAGTTTTTAATTCATCGACAATGACATCCACCTTAAAATTGATACAAGAACAGGGATCGCCTTCCCATATATTTCGGTACCAGTGATACGGCAATTTATACCCCTTTTTTTCCATTACCTCCGCAATCGCTATGAACGTTTTCACATCAGTACGCTCATGAAAACAATTACTGTATTTTTGAACTGTTGATACAATCAAGTCGTGATTGAGCAATTCCCGACAAAACTCGTCAGCAACCTCAGTGTTACCGTCCTCACCGAGCTGTTTTACCGCCCTTCTTTCATCATTAAGAAGTTCTAGATTCATTAGGGGGATATAAACATTACGGCCCGATAATGATGATGATTTAAGGATTGGTGATATTATGTCATCTTCGCTTGTACAATCGCAAAGTAATGGCAGTATTGCGAAGACTTGATGATCAAATGCATCCAAAGATTCTTTAACAATACCATCACGAGCTCCCCTTAAATTCCTTAAAAATTTACAAATCAGGCGACCCCTTTCAGGATATTTACATGCTAACTCGTTAAACGGCAGTTCTTCAAAATCACCTGTTCCATAGTAACGGCGCTGCCACCATACAGCTATATCTTCTAAATTGAGTAGACCAATAAATGTTTTATTGAGTAGACCCATAAATGTTTTTAGGGTAGGAGGACCAGGGAATCTAAGCCCTTCGTAACCCTGCCTAGCATAATATCGTAACTTTTCTCTTGAAACACCAGTCTTTATCAAACGAATTTCGCGCAATCCAGGGCGATCAAATCCATCATGATTCCGCGCTATTCCCAGTTTTAATACCCACTCGGGCAATTCCTTAATATTAGGTAGATTATCAAGTGTCATATGTCCTTGTAACCTCACTTGATTGACAGGCAGGCAATACAATGAACACGACTTAATAGACAAATTTCCTCTCACATACATATTATCAGATAGGGTTTCTAGGTTGTGACAGTCAATAATGCTTAACGATTCAGCTACGGTCAGATTTTCTGGTAAAGTCGTCAGGAAAGGGCAATTTTGTATTGTCATTTTACCGTCGACACGCATAGTTTTTGGCAGGTTAAACTTAACGCAACCTTTAATGGTACAATTACCTTCCAGATACAGTTTTTCTGGCCAGATGTAATCAGCATGCTCATCAGTCAATGAAAGGCTGCCACTGACAATGTACAAAGCCTTGGAATCAATTTCACCTGCCTCACTCAACTTTAGAAATTGATTAGCCGTTAATTCATGAATTTTATCTTCTTCTCTTATCGATACTAACGAATATTGGCCTGAAAGTGGTTCTTCCTTATTTGTCCCTGTAGGTATAACACTGAGTTCAAGGAAGAGGTTCTGCTGAAGTGAGCAGCCTTTCGTCCAGTCTTATTATGGCCTGAGGGTGAAGTTGTAGATCCCATGTCATTATTTCGGGCACAAGGCTGACTTATACCTCGACACATGAATTCAACTTCCTGCGTTAATGCGTCCTTTACTGACAATCCCGAACTCTCAGAAACCTTCTTAAGGATAAACTTATATGAGCCCGGCCGATTTAAGCGATGATGTTCAAGGGGGGGAGCTGACTCATGACAACATCGACAGTCCGCCAGTATCTCACTGTTAGCAACTTCGCTGCTTCGTTTCACGGGTTCCTCATCACGCGACTTCAATTCGATGCTAGTAAAAGTAGCATGACCATCAATGACAGATTTCACTCTAACTTGTACCGCTTCATTAGGTTTACAAGGAAGCTTTAATTCCGTTTCATATGCTCCATCATCATTAAGTTCCATACTAGGGTTTATAAAATTTAATGCCGGGCTGCAACCATCTACCGGAGTTATGTATACCTGGATATTATAATTGCGGGTAAAAATAGCTATAAAATTGTTCCAACTCGGCAATTTTGCACAATAGCTAACACGATCCCATAATAGAGAACAACGTTCACTCCATGCTGTTTTTCTATCTGCCAAACCCCTATCAGGCTGAAGGGGTTGACCCTTTCCAGATTGAATATCAACCTGGGGTGTCATTACAACACTATTGCCTGACTCCGCTAATGAAGGGTTGCCCTTAAGGGTATCGACTCTTTCAATCATAACTCAGACTCCTTTTTATATAATATAAAATTCATAATGTATTTTTCTTTTCCTATATATACTTTGACCATAAATTTCGTGTTAGTTCACTAAAAAATGGTTCAAAGGAAAAAAAAGTGATAGCTCCGGATATAATAAGCAAAAATTCAAATCATGATTTAAAGCACCTTACTCAGCGAGTATCCAATATCTGGCTATAACACTATTGTATAGGCCTGACTTAAACCCACTACCTCATGAATCTGTGGATTGTTACCCCTTTCTCTATATGTTTTATGTAACGCCTGATCACCTATAACATACAACACAATTTCAACCCGTGGCTAGCAAGGCCAAACTGTATTGCAGGGAGATTAACAATTAGGACGACGCATTTTCTTATCACTTCTTCGGACACGAATCCTGATATTCTTGCCAGTGGCGCCAACGAGCCAAGAACTTTTCGAATTCATCGTTGTCTCCGGATGCTTTCCAAGTACTCTTCGAATGCTTTGTTTTCATCACACACTGCCAGTTGTGGGATTATGTTAACCGCCATGTGTCAAAGTACTTTTCGAATGCTTCTTTTTCATCACACACTGCCAGTTGTGGGATTATTTTAACCGCCATTTTTTTGTAAAGCTCATAAGCACTCTTCCATTTTATTTTTTCCGTGAAGCTACCCGGTAATTCAACTCCATTGTTACGCAGCACATGCATAAATGCATGAATCATTTCTGTTGTGTCAAAAGAAGGATATTGACGCTTATACTTTCTGACTGTATCTAAAATTACACCCTGCCTCATCTCTTTACGTACCACCTCCCTCAATGGATCGAGATTATTCATTTTGATGGCTTGCTCATTTCCAAGTCGTTCCGCCTGAAACCTTTCAATGTCATGCAGGGCGAGAGCATGGAAATCCACGTTACTTGAAATCAGGGATCTATTCATGATGTCCTTAAAGTAATCCTTATGTTCAATGTCGGAAAATAACGGCAGGATGGAAACGACGCGTTGAGCTAATTTTTGCCTTAATTGTGGATCCTCGTAATCTGGTAACGCCTTCAAACTTTCTAAAAATGCAACAATCATGTGTTCGTATTCAGTATCTTCTATCTTTGAATCCAGGATCGTCAGTTCTTCAAAGTTTCCACTAGGTGTTAATACCTTTTGCCAAAACTCAAATGCATTGGCTACATTTCCAAACGGACATCCGGAAGACCGTGGTCGAGTAAAACACATTCCTTTAAATTTCTGTCGACTCAGAAGTCGTAGTTTACGCTCTGGAATCCCAACATTAGTAATTATGATATAACGCGTTTTTCCCAGCAATCTTCTTCCATCGTTGTTATCCAGTCTGGCAAATCGCTAATAAGAGGTAGATCATAAAGCTCAATACCTCCTCCCATTCTCACTTTGTTCTGAGGCAGACTTAACAGCGATGAACACGACTTAATAACCAGATGCTCTCCCACATCCATGTCTTCAGATAAACTAGTCAGATCGTTACAGCCTTCTATCAGCAAATCAACTCCCAAACTTCAATTTTTTCAGGTAAAGTCTGAATGCCATCACAGTTTCTCAGGCACAAGGTTTTCCTTACCCGAAGATTGTCTGGTAAGGTTCTCCTATAATTCTCGAGGGTCATCTTACCAGCGACAAACAGGCTTTTTGGCAAAGTTGTATGGTTATCTGTCATGGTGAAATTACCCCTCACGACCAGTCTTTCAGGCAACCCTTTAATAGCATCCTCACCTGTTAATAAAATGTTACCCTTAACAATGTACAAGACGTTCCTATTAATATCCCCTTGTTTAAGCAACTTCGAAAACGCATCACCGCTTAGCTCAATGATCTCGTCTTCGGGCCTGATCTCTACAAACGAATATTGGCCTGAAACCTTGTCATCTTTAATTTTGTCTACAGACTGAACACTGATCTCAAACGGACTGGTTCCGTTTTCATGAAATGCTCCCTTCACACGCTGCTTATTTAATAATTCATTGTTAGGTTTCAATAAATTTTCCTTGTTACACGCCTGCCACACTTGTGATTTAATAAATTGATTCTTTGAATTATTAGCCTGGGTTGGTGCGCTTTTTGTTCCCGAGATTGAACACACAAGACTCTTGTTAAGAGTCAACCTATACCGGCTTTCTGACTTACGGTCTGGTAATTTTCTTAGCTTCGAACCAGGGGAATCATCATCGTCACCATCCATATTTTTATTACTCAGGAAGCCTTCTTTGAGGCTATATTGTTTTTCTTGACCATCAATGATTAATTTTAATATAGCTTTCATCCCTTCAGGTTGAACATGATTAAGCAATACACTTGCTTCATATTGCCCTTTATCGTTGAGTTTCATGGTATAACTTTTCACATCAAGTGAATTTTGGGTATTACTCGGGGGAATTAAGCAAACCACAGGATTATAGTTGCTGGTACAAATAGACTTAAAATTACCCAATGTCGGAACCTTTATACAATAGATAACGCGTGCCTTTAAACGACTTAATCTTTCACATAATGAAGATTTTCTTTGCGCCAAATTCCTATCAGGTTTAACGACACCACCCTTGCCGACGGGTATAAGCGGAATCAACGGCTTTGTTTCACAATCAGACGATTGATACTGCGTTTTAAAACGGTTTCCGGTAATATTGGATATAATAGTCATAATTTACTTTCCCCTTAACATTAATTTATATACTCGATGAGTTTGACCAATAACTTTCGTATTAGTTCACAAAAGAAACTATTGTTTAATATCTATTTTACATGAATCCTAATTATTTAATTCTTAATTATTATTACGGAAAAACAATCGTCTCTTGAAATCAATGGGTACAGATAGGCCGTGGCTCAGGGTATCATGAATCTAAACTCAACCTGGGCAAAGGGCCTTTAGGTGTTAATGAACGTGAGATCAAGCTGACTTGAAAATCCTTAATGTATTCGACCAACCCAGTCACGATATCTAGAAAGCACATCACAAGAATGATCCCTGCTCAGGGTTCTTGCAGTAATCTACTTATTTTGATCCATTAATGGATACCCCCTGAAACAGTCACGGGTATTGCCGTAAAAAATCTGAAACCCATACTTGTTAATGTTTAATTCGAGGTTTTTTGTTAACCATAACATGCCTTTCTATGGATTGTGCGACACTAACCAAACCGAGTTTCGTTGCTAATTCAAACGGTGTGTCACCATCTCCATTTACAGCATTAAAATCAACTCGTTTACTATCAATCAGTGCTTCGATATATTCCTTCTGACCTAAATCGATAGCAACATGGAGCGGAGTTTCTTTTTTCTTGTTTTTAACATTAAGATTAACCTCTTGATTTGATATTAGTGCAATAGTTGTTATCATATCCCCGATGATCAAGGCCAGAAAGAGTGGCGTGTCGCCATCTTTGTTCATTAGATTGAGCTTTATACGCGGGGCATAAAGTAGTGCATTAACGATTTCAGGCTCATCATTCATCAGGGCAAGATGAAGGGGCGTGTTTAATTGTTCGTCTAATACATTGATATCAACGTCTAAATTATTAATCAATGCGATAACTATTCCTGTCATTCTGTAAGCCATGGCAAGCTGAAGGGCTGTTTTTGAATGACCATCACGAGCGTTTAGATCAACCCTCTTATCATTAATCAGTTCATTAACAATATCTAATTTCTTTTCGATTAATGCTAGATGAAGCAACGAGGTTGAACCACTGTCCATAGCGTTAAGGCAAACTTTAGGATTTTTAAGCATTAACTTAACAATGTCTGACCTTCCCTTTTTCACAGCCAGATAGAAAGGCGTGTAACCCTTTTGGTTTTTAATATTGGGATTTAGACCATAAACATGCATCAATCCATCAACAACTTTTGTCATACCTTTTTTTACTGCAATATGAAGAGCCGTGTTCCCATGACCGTCTACAGCATTTTTATTAACCCTAAAATGTTTAATGAGTTCTGTAGCGATATCAGACATTTCTTTCATTAAGGCCAGATGAAGCGGCGGGTCTAAGCCCTTACTCTTTTTATCAACACTTACACAATAATTGTTCAGCATTAACTTAACCACGTCTAACCTACAATGTACCACAGCTGAACGGAAAGGCGTATTCCCCATGTCATCAAAAGTATCCATGGCAAACTGTTCATTGTTAAGGATGAGTTTAATGATATCGAGTTTCGAATACTTTACTGCAATACTGAGTGCTGTTTTGTTTTGTTGACCGAGACCATCCTTTATTTGTCCTTTATCAATCAGTAGCCTGACGATTTTTTCATCATCTGAAATCAAAGCAAATTTAAGAAATTCATTATGAACTTTGTGTTTTTCAATACTAAATGACCTACTCTTGGTCTTAATTAGTCTCCGTATAGACTCGGAATACGCATTAAAATCAACATAGCCATTATTACAATCAATCATTAGTTCAATAATTTTATAGTTACCATAAGAGCGAGCAATGGATAACGCATTTTCTTTGTACCTGTTGTTGACTATGAAATCCAAGACTTTACTTGCTTTTATTAATTCATTAAAAAACACTTCACACCCTGTTCTGGCCGCAATATGAATAGCCATATTACCTGATTGGTCTTGGACTAACCGATTAGCACCTTTAGAAATCAATGCTGAGATAGCAAAATTATTTTTATTTAGAACAGCAGCATGTAGCGGTGTTTGACCCATGTGATCCTTGATATCTATATCAACTCCGGCATCAATCAAACCACTAACTATTTTGTTAGGGTATTGGTGTTCAATTGCAACATGAATCGGCGTTTTACCCTCATCGTCTATCTCCTCGAGATCAAATCCAGCCTGAACCAACACACTTATTAGTTTTGAATTATCCGATTCACCTTTCATTAATGTAATAAGCGATTTATCGATGAGTTTATACCCTAATAATCGGATACACTTAAAGCGTGATACCAATAACTCCTTAGCTATATATCTTCTGAGTAGTACCACTTTACGACCGAACCACCAACACTTTGATTGTTTACCCGCATCATACCCGGGTAGAATGTCGGCACCCCTAAAACTGAGATTTTCATGCATAGTGCTAGCTTTCATTGAATCCACTATTAGACTCCCTAAATTCATTACCATATCTGCCCATCACCATCATTTGACACATAGAATTCAGATAAGTTCAATTAAATGGCTCAAATATTAAATGATCAATCCATATACCTGTACACACCTTCTGGGCTTTAATCTATGGTAGATTGTAACGGAATCTATGGTTTTACTACCGACGAGATACCGGAATTGGGGAAACTCGCTACTCTAGTTAATGTCGAAGAAACTTGTGTCGGGATTACATTAACCCAGTGGATTGGGTGAAACGATGCGCCTACTGAAATGGGTACTCACATTCAACGCTGCAGCCAACATTTTGGTAATGTATTACGTATTATCATAAGCACTCATAAGCCTGACACGCCTTAAACACTGCCAGGACGCGAGGCACTAGTCATTCCTTATGTTATGTATCACAATACAATCGAAGCCAAACTATGGGTGTCAGAAAATGTCAAATGAAGGCTACCACGAACCAATCGATGAAGTCACTGATGAAACGAGGGATATGCATAGAGCCATTACATCACTGATGGAAGAACTTGAAGCCGTAGACTGGTACAACCAAAGGGTTGATGCATGCAAAGATGAAGCGTTGAAGGCGATACTTGCGCACAACAGAGATGAGGAAAAAGAGCACGCTGCCATGGTAATTGAATGGATCAGAAGGCAAGACTCCAGCTTCGACAAAGAATTAAGAGATTACCTCTTTACCGATACATCCATTGACCATAAATAAATACAGGATAAGCCAAGGCTGTCGGAGGATTCCGGCATCACGTTTACGTTAGCTAACTGGAGGTACACCATGCAAGACCTACCCCATCACTACCGGGTTTCCGCTACTGCAGGCGTAGTGGGCAATATCGATCTCGTAAGTGCTGGACTTGAGAACCTACCTTCCGCGGCACCTGCAGAATACGGTGGCCCTGGCGACCTATGGTCCCCTGAAAGTCTATTGGTCGCAGCCGTCGCAGATTGTTTCGCTTTGAGCTTTCGAGCTATCGCCAGAACCTCTAGGCTTACGTGGTTATCGCTAAAATGCGACGTCGAAGGTACTCTCGACCGCATTAACGGAATAACAAAATTTACAAAATTCATAATTAACGCAAAACTCGCTGTCCCTGAGAATACGGATGAAAGGCAGGCAAATCGCCTACTGGCCAAGGCCGAATCTAGCTGTCTGATCACCCACTCCCTCATCGCAGAAACGCATTTGTGCGCTGAAGTGGCGATGCAATCAGAATCTGATAGTTAACAAAAGCAACAGCCCTCCCACCTTAGGCAGGAAGCAATAGCACGGGCAAAAATATTCGTCGAGGTAAAATCATCAGGCGTGGAAGCGGATGACACCGGCTTGGATGATATTTTTGCCCTCATAAAGTGACCAGCCATGAATACACTAAACGTGAGATAGAGTTTCAAATTCACATTATCGATTCAGATCAATACTCTTCATCCACTAAGCAATAGGGTAGAGCGGAAAAAAATGTAAACTTATTACCCATGTTAATTAAACAGCGGTATTTTACTTATGGGAAAGCTTATTTAATAGAGGCGCTATTCCACAATAGCATTGACTCATCAGTGACCCTGTAGCAACATTAACTGTTACGTTACCCAAAATAACTATAATAATTCCATAACTAACTGGTTAGTGTATTAATTCATGGCAACTGTTATAAACCTAGGCAACTTCACTGATATCACTTCTCAATCGAGTGGTATGGAAGTATTCAGTGTCGTTATTTTAAAACGTCAAACAAACCTACACGTTAAACGTGTGGATTGTTTTAGTGTTAGTATCGCAGCCCTCGACTCTAACGTTATACATTAACTGGGTAGGAAATTAAATATGAAACAAATTGCTTTATTATCAGCCTTATTATTATCTATTGGTAGTGTTCAGGCTGCAGAATCAGTTCATTGGGATACTGCATCAGTATCATATCAAACAATGGATTCAGATGGTTATAAATTAACTGGTACCGGAATCTCTGGGACAAAGTTAATCAGTGACAATGTATTTATTACGGGAAACTATTCTTCTGTAGGGAACAATATTTTGAATGTGGTAAATCATCCATCCTCATCAGGTAATACTGCTCTAAACAGCCATATTGATGTGGATATCAATGTGACAGGGGTTGGTGTTGGCTATCGTCAGGCTATAACTAGCAAGACCGACTTGTACAGTGCTATTTCTTATGAATACAGGGATGTTGAAGCGTCTTATTTGGGGTATTCATTCGATGAAAGTGATGATAGATACGGTTTAAAAACTGGGATCCGTTCATTAGTATCAGATAACATTGAGTTAGGTAGTTCAATTAACCTTGTTAAAGTGGACGATACTTTTAAGGTAGGACACAATGTTTCGGCTATCTATCACCTCACTGACCGATTCTCAACGAGTATCGATTACGGGATATTGAATAATGTAGATTCTCTTAATCTATCGGGTATTTTTACCTTTTAATAAAATGGAGCGCTAACTGGTCGATCAAATGGACTTACAAGCATCGATGCATTGAATATCATAGTGGGTTTCTAGGGTAACTTCGTGATTTATCTGTTAGCGCTGCCATCTGACAAGGATCTTTTATAGCACAACAAATTTAGCGTTTAAGGCTAACTATATGATTGAAACATAGCGCTTGTTAAACTACAAAACTTTCTAGATTAGCTATTTTACGATAACGTCGAACAAGGAAGAATAGGCACAGGTCCGACCTGTGAGAAAATACGCAATCCATTAGCGGACTAATGTAAGAAGGCAGGCTGCTTCAATGCGAAAAAAGGGGACATGCTTTTCAATAGAAAGTAAGTTAAAGTAAAAAGGAAAGAACCGTCTATGAACACATCTTTGTTTGATGACTGGATTGAACAGGAGTCTGAATGTGAAATAATCATTGATCCAACAAACATTAATGCTGAAGGGGCTGGAAACCTATCTGAGTACAGGGTGTCCACAGATATCGCTCAAATACAGACTATTCAGGATGTCGAAGACTTTATTCGAGACGTAATAAAGATAAAAGCAACGCAACTACAAAACAGAGGACGGCCAACGGGTAGCATGATCTATTATTGCTGGCATGATGAATCCGAAGGTGCCATATACGCAAGTATGGTCTCGACATCTCACAGCCGTCTACCGTTTAATGCAATATTAGTCTACGTACAGGAGCTTAAGACTATCATAGAGTCTTGGTTGAATTCTCCGTATCTTGATTATGAAGGTAGCATACCAATTACTTCACTGACAGATGTGGCCTTTGAAGATCTAGAGCCTGAGCCCGAAAGATTTTTACTGGCAGTATGGTCTACCTGCCTATAAAGTTATCACCCTATAAAAAAGGGGTGTAAATTGATAACAGAGGTTCGAATCTACGTATCCCTCGCTTTATAGAGGGTTTTATATAACTAGCCTATAAGTTATCAACCTTCGGCCATTAATCTTCATGGTTTTTTGCGACTATTATTTCGTTTAAACATATCAGTAGCTGTTCTCCCGTATTTATCCCGTATATCTGTTCGAACACCCTTGCTGAGTAAAAGAGATTTCGTTTCTATTAGCGCCTATTCTATGGAACAATGGAGTGCGTAAACAGGGTACAATTTTGACAATTGCGGTCAACGTCCTCTTTTTCAATGAGTACCCTTGCCATGTCTTCATTTTTTGCAATAATGGCCGTAAGAAGAGGCGTATTCCATTTTTTTTCTACGCTATCAAGATAAGATCAATCCTAATATTATCAAACATAATTGACACCATACTGGTATCACCTAAACACGCCGCAATATTAAACGCTGATAAACCATATTTTTTCTTCTTAATGACTTGAACGCTTTTATTATCGATAAGTACCGCAACGATAACGACCTCACTATTTTGAACAGCAATATGAAGCGCTGGGTCATCATCATTAACTACAGCATTGAAATCAATCCTATTAGAAATCAAGAAAGTAATAGAGTAGCAATATTATATTGCAGATTTTTAATAGCAATAACAAGGGGCGTATCACCATCCTTGCTTTTAACATTAAGTTCAGTTTTTTCATTAGCGTTGAGACTAGCAGAACTGTGTTTCTGGCCTGTAATCAAAGCATAAATAATAGGCGAGTTTAAATGTTTATCTTTAGCATCAACATCAACATCAACATCAACCCTATTACTAGTAACCAATAAAATAACAATATCCTGGCATGAAAATTTCAAGGCGACAAGAAGCTATGTATTTCCTTCGTCGTTTAAATCATCTACGTTAATATATTTAGCATTAAGGGTGGCCTATACAATGAACTGACTACCAATCTCTACAGCCAAATGCATAAGCGAGTCTCTCCTCGGGCAGTAAATCAATATAACCGTGGGGTTAAGCAGGCAGTTTTCGTGTTAAAAACCATCACTAATCACACGATCGAGTAATTTTATGTTGACGGTAGTATCACGAATTGACGAGTGAGGGGATTCACTGAGTATTCGGTAGGCTAACTTCTCAATATATCCATCATGCCATGCAATAGCTAATAAGAGTTGAGCTATACATCTTCTCAGACGCCTTACACAAAGACCACATAATGTCATATCAGCATACAACTCTTTCCTATCAGGATAGCCTGAAGTATCGTTCTGCACAAAACGTCTTTTAAATTCATTATCAGCCGCATTTATTATATATTTACCTCAATCATTAATGGCTTATACAAAGCTATTAATGCGGATTGGACCATGCCAGATAAAAGCAGCTCAGTGTATTTCCTAACAATAAATTTCAACCGGAAACAACAGACCAAGATTTTATCAAAAAGTCATTACACACCGGAGTTTCAATAAAATTGAAGTGTCTTTTGAGCTAAATAAAGGTATCAAACCATTGAAATATGTTGTTTCACAATATTGTTACAATGATTTGAGAATGAGGTTACGCATGGAAATGAATGACATGATGTGCTCCTTGTCTGAGAAGCTAGAACAGGTGTCAGTTATCACCATGCCGTGACAACAATCAACGAGCACGACCTGAAACACAATCAAAACTTACTAGACTCCATGTAACCCTATGTCAGCTATCGGGGGAGCAGAAAAAAGAAAGTTAACAAGGAAGCTGGAGTTTTTTCATTAACCAGTATCTTTAGTTTCAACCAAGGGCAAAAGATTTTCTGACATGGAAGACAGATAACAAAATAGGGTTTAAATATTTGAAGGCGGTAACTATCCACTTTAGCATAAACAACCAAACAAGTCAGTTAATATAAGCTGGCGTACCCAGGCCTTCTCTTTTTAGTTGCTGAATCAAGAATAAACTTACATTATCCTATCACGGGGTCGTAGCATCTTCAGTAAATCCCTTGCGGTTTTACCATCGGCATCCTTGATATCTTGACGCGCTCCATGCTTTATTAACAGATATTTCAAATCTGTAAGTTCGTTTTTAATGGCAATGTGGAGAGGTGTATTTCCATCTTCATTCCTGAAATTGAGATTAATTTCACCGTCCCACACGGTAATTAAAGACTTACAAAGTTCAAAATAACTATGGGAAATTGCAAAATTGAGGGGATCAAAAGGAGACTTCTCGTTAATATTCTTCGAGTCCCACCCGACTTTACCGTTAACGAGTACTGTAGCCATTAATTTGTTACCTTGTTGCAAAGCATGTTGGAGGGGCATCAAATCATTATTTATTCTCACGTTGAAATGTTGCCTTTTCTCTGACTGATATCTAAGTATTCGTTCAACAAAATAAGCATTGCCTACTTCGAGGGCAATCTGTAAAGGAGTTTTAGCTTTAATGTTGTTTGTGTATAAAACATGATATAGCGAAGTATCATCTTTAGCAATAAGTGTATCAATGAAAGCGGCAATCCAATACTCGTTCTTTTCTGCAATACAATGCAAAAACATGTTTCTCTCAAGATCTGGTTGATCAAAATTGCACCCTGCATTAAGGAGGAGCCTAGCGGCAGTAGAATTATTAAATTGAATGCAATGAAGTAACGGCGTCCTACCTGATGTGTCTTTAGCATTTAAGTCAGCGCCAGCTTTTACCAATAGATTGAAAACACTAGTAAAATGGGGATAATCATATTTCTCTACCAATGCATGAAGAGGTGTCATGCCCATATCATCTACCGTGTTTATATCGAATCGCGCTTCGATTGACCGCTTGATCAACGCAGTATCAACTCTAGGCTCACGCAATATCTTATTTAGGGGTTCATTCAGAACTCTATACGATAGTCGTACGATAACACCATTACTCACTGATATACCCAAAAGAAGTTTACAGATACATCTTCTCATACGCCTCACTTGATAACTAAGATAAAAACAACTCCGCTTGCCTTGGGGAACATCCGTTGGTTTAACACTGGAAGGTTGACCACAAACAGGTTGGGTCAGGTTATTATCAACTTTCAAAAAAACACCTCACATACTACTGAACTCAATACTCTCATTATGATTAGACAAGGTAATTTGTAAAAAGTTCCACATATCGAGTAATTTAATAACTCAATCACGTATGATAGGCGGGATGATTACATCACAGACCAGGATAAATCTGGTTCACATGATACTCCTTCGCCTCCTTAAGGGGGGGGGCTTAACTTTCTTAGTAGGCAGTCTCTCGAAGAAACTGTTAACTGAATGAGCGAATTTACTCTTCTGAACATTATCATCGGCGTTGCCATTTGAAACGGATTCAACGTCTATGTTAGCTTTGCGTCTGGCCTCACGCTCACGTTTCAAATTAAGTTTGTCTAAGTATTTAAATGAACAATTACGAAGCATAGTTGCTAACTCGAACTTCTTTAGTTTTATAGCTTCATCATAGGGTTTAAGACCACTGGCTAAAGTAAAATTAATGTATTCAAGCTGATAATCGAGTCCCATAAACAGAGCCTCAAGTACATTTAAATTTTCCGTTTTAAAAGCTATTTCGAAAGGGGTTTCACCCTTACCGTCTTTTTCATAAAACACAATCGTTTCAGCATTTGGTAATTTACCATACAAATCAAGGAAACCGAAATAATTATTTCTACCAAAATTATAAGCACAAGCGAGATGAATAGGAAGGTTTGAAAAATCGTCCTTCAACTGTGGGTCGCCTCCTTTTTCTATCACCACTCCCATTAAATTAGATGCTCCATGTTCCGCAAAAACATGAAGAGGCGTTTTTCCATCTTTGTTCTTAGCATTAGGGTCAGCTCCATTAGCTAATAAACATTCAACAATGCCTCTAAAACTTGGCTTCTGTGGTAGTTGCCCAATAGTATGAAGAGGCGTCATTTTGTTATCATCTCTATCATTGACTCCGAATCCGGCCTCAATCGATCGGGTAAGCAATCTCCTGACAAGGTTGTCATCGCTCTCAAATAGAGAGGATAGTGGTTCATCAAGGACTTTCCATGCTAGTTTGCTAATAAACCCCCGACTCTTTGATAGGCTATATAGCTTATCAGCACTCCATCTTCTTACACGCCTTAAAATACGACAGCAAAAACGACTTTTTGACTTCACTGATACTCCTTGACTTGAAGGAAAAAGATCTCTAGACACGCTAGGTGACCTTTCTAAACTTTTGGTTTCTTTCATATAAACATTCCTATTGTAAATTATTAATAGATACTCTTTATATATTAGGCAACACAACACAAATAAAGTTCAAAATATTAATTAATGAAAAAATGCTGCAGCCCAAACTCATCACGAAAGTTCAAACGCTCTCTCGAGAAGCTTCCCACTTAGAGGTTGAGTAAATCGAAATACGCTTTATCAAGATTATTTGTGAGTAATAGTAGTATTTTAATTACTTCAATTTTGTGCAGCTCAAGCGCTAAAGTGTAGGCACTTATCCCCCTTGTATTTTTTTCAGTCAACACTTGGTTTTTCTATTACAACCCCATTAATAAACAAATAGACTTAAATCCCTGAAAATATCAAACTGTGGATTTTCCAGGGTATAACAGGCATTTTTAAGGGGTAGGTTACCCTCCTCGTCTTTCAAATCAGTTTACGGCTTTTTATCCAAAACGATGGATGTAAACAAAAATTACCATAAAAAACAGCAATGTCAGGGGAGTTTCTCGTCTTCGCTTTAGCATTAATCTTTGCTCCAGCCTTTAGCAAACTTGATATAATATTCTCATGAAAGAGTGAATGAAGCTATTGACAATAGTATAAAGAGGGAACATCCCATCCATGGTCCCTATCTTCATAACCAAATCCACCATTAATTGATCGATGAATCAAAAATTGACCATGCAAGATCCAGCATTTATCAACCATCAGTTTATTAATTCATCGAGTACCTTCCATGTTTGTTTCTTAAATGATAGATAGTACAGCATAATCGCTAAACATCGCCTTACTATCCTCGTAATACAACACCGCCAAGTTCCACATCCTGACTTATCGTTTCGAGACCTAAAGAAACGAAAAACATTTCTTGATGTTCCATTCAAACGTGTATCACTCATTTTACTATGCATTAAAATCCCATCATGCGAATACTTGATTCACTTTAAATTCTCAGCTACAGAAAAATCCTATTAGACCTCGGAAGAATTAACAATAACATCACCTTGATTTTAATTGTCAGTATTCACATAAGTCTTTTTCTGAATCAGATTAGCTATCTCATCATACTTCAAATCAACAGCTAATGCCAAGGGTGTAAAACCCACCCGATTCGTCTTGTCCAGGCCAATATTCTTTCCACTATCAAGGAGTCGTTCAACAAACTTAACCTTGTTGCCCTGGATAGCTGTATGGAGTATCGTGTTTCGAGATACGCTGTATGTTTTGTCCAATTCTATTTCTTCATGTTTTACCAACACTTCAAAAATTTTGTTAGAATCTTTTTCTATTGCATGATGCAACGCGCACCTATTTAACGAGTCTAGCTCATTAACATCTACACATACTCCATGATCCTTTGTGAGAATGCTTTTTACACTTGTCAAGTGTCGATTTCTTATAGCTAGATGAAGTGGTGGGTAATACACAGTACTTTGGTTTTTATCTGCGGTGTGTATATCATACAACAACTTATATATTTCATCTTGTCCATTATCCACCGCCACGACACTGGGGGTCTTTCCTCCATATTTTCCTGTTTCAGATCTATAGGCTTTCCACTATCAAGGATTAGTTTAATAAAATCGATCTTGCCTTGCGCTACCGCTTCATGCAGTATTGTGTTGTCAATTTTACCGAATTTCATGTTAAGATTTATCCTAGCATCATTTAGCAACATTTTGAAAATTTCGATATTACCTCTTTCCATTGCATGAAGTAACGCACCCTTGTCTGAATGATCCGTCTCATTTATATCTAAACTATCCCATTCAAGAATTTTTTCAACAATGTCCTTTTCTCGTTCGTTACAGCTAAAGGAAGTACTGAGCATCCCTGAGAATATTGAATGTCTTCTGCCTTGCAATGCCTTAACAGTAAGTTAGCAATTTCATCATCTTTTTGTTCAATCGCATATACAAGCGGATTAAAATACGTGCCTTCTATTTTATTCCGCAACCAACCTAACTTTTTGGTTATGAGAATCTTAGCCACGTCCCTAGAGTTTGTTTTAAGAGCTTCTTCGAGCGGTGTATTCCCATTGCTCATCTCTTCATTAATAAACGATAGAGACAGACCTTTGGATTGTAACATTTTGGTTATAATATCATATTTTTGGCTGATCAATGCTAATTCGAAAGGGGTTTCTTTGTTGTTATTTTTCTGGCTTATCATATCTCCAACGTTGCCAAGCAGTTCCAAAATCATATTGTCATAAAATTCACCTCCTTGTACTTGAGGAATGGCAAGATGAATTGGCAGGTTACCATCAACATCAGAGCAGTATACATCACAGCCTGCTTTAATAAGTTGTAGAGCGACACTCCATAATTGATATTTCACAGCAATATGTATAGCAAATGAACCCTCTTGATCTGGATCATTAAGACCTAGTTTACGTTTAATTAAAAGGTCAACCAATGAGGAGTTAACACACGAAACACGACGATTATTCAAGAACGTGGCCAATGACTCATCAAGAAAACACTCCATAATTTTTTTTACAAAATTTACGATATGGTATTAAATATAACAAACAATAAGCAACATATTTTTTTACCGTCCTTATACAAGAACATTTACCTTTATATACTGCCTGTGTCTCGACTGTTATGGGATAATCAGGCTTTTTCCCTATAGATTGACTATATTGTTCGGCCACTCGATTCTCATTCATAATAATTTTTATTCTCTATTTACTGGTGTGTTAGTGTAAAGTTGGACAACATAATCTAAATAAAGTTCAATAAAAAAACTAACAAGATGGTTACACTTGGATAAGTTACCAATAACCCACCTATCTGAGATGATTAACTTGCCAATGCTCTGACAGGGCTAGCCATCGAACACCAGTTTAGCCCTGTCGAAAGTGCATAAAAGAATAAACGTCGCCAGACTAGCAACAAGCAGTTTCTTAATCGCATGGAGGAACTCATTCCCTGTAAGCGTTGACTAGCTATGATCGAACCTTATTGACCAGAGGCTAGAAATGTTCGCCCCCTATCCACTGATAACGATGTTACCTTTTCACGGCTTACCGCAATGGTATAGCTGAATCGACCCCAGCAATGCAGGACGCACTCTACAAAATCGTTTCAATGCAGTTAATTACTGACCGGTTGTCATCGGACGCGGCTATCCCTTATCTCACAAAGCTGTTGAACTGCAGTCATTGCCTAAAACGCCATGGTTTCCGAAGTAATGAATGAATGGCTAATCGAAGCTGGTTTTCAGGTTAAAGATGGTACCCTGATGCATGCCACGTTCATTGATGCGCTTACATCTACCAAGAATAAGGTGAGAGAGCGTGACCCTGAGATGCATCAGGCCAAGAAAGGTAAACAGTGGCACTTTGGGATGAAAGCGCCGATCGGTGTCGATCCCATGTGCGGATTGACGCACCCTTTTACTACGGCGGTGAGTTAGCACGACCTCAATCAAGCAGTAAGTTTGCTACATAGTGAAGAAGATAACATCTTCGATGACGCTGATTACTGTAAGCCTAGAAACACGATGAACTCAAACCTATTTAAGTCGACTGGCTTATTACTGGGTGGACAAGAAAAGTTAGAATGTTTATTCGACATTACGTAACTGAATAGGAATATTGAGAGACCCTTCTCCTTCCTTTATGTGATAAGGTTAACCAAAAGTTGTTTTGACCCAAGAGATCCTTGAAACTCTCAAGATTGCCTAACTACTGAGTCGAAGCTGGCAACACGGTTTAAAATCAAAAATAACTGGTGAATAACAACGCAGATGATCTGCCCCATAGTTTATCAACAAATTGCCGTATTGACTTTTCCCGTTAGACACTGTTGATGCGCGAGTACTCAGCCAGAAACATATATTTGACAAATGCCCCTTAACCGACTTTTTCTATAAATCAGGACATTAGACTCCATACTTCAGATCTATAATTGATTTATTTTTCGAATTAATATACGAGCTTTGGGTACTTCATTTTCACCTTCATTCTCTAGCGCAATTATGAATAAATACCTACATAAACTTTTACCCTTAAAACAATCATATTTTTCAGTTGTTGTCAGCTGAGGATCAATTGTTTCGTATACTCTCCCAGCTTTGATATCATTCTCAATCAAATCACTGGTGGGTAAGTCATTTAAGGTAACCGTGTAGTTTGTCATCCCATTGGTTATTCGAAAATGAACAGGAACACAATCTACCAAATACTCTATAGCATATTGATTATTACCTATATGTTTCATGTCCATCTCAACCCTTGTATTATAATTATGAAGTATTTTCTCAGTAAGCAACGAATTTGAAATTATGATTTCCTTCCCCAACTGCTGACATTGCCCAGAAAGTTCGTACATATCAGGGTAGCGCCCCGAAAGAATGCTTACAAAATTATCTAGTGTCGAATAATGAATGAAATAAGAAATCCTTACTAGAAAGTTTTTCACCTTATTTACAAATGAAACCTGTCTTTTTACTAGTGCTCTAACCGCGTTTTACTGTTTGAGGAATCTATTGAATTAATACACTCACTTTGGTCTTTCACTTCGTCATAGCCATAGACACTGGCCGTAGGTGTAAATAATGGATGTTCATACAATTCTTTGGGTGTTACATTTTTTATCTCTTCCATAACTTCCTCCTTGGTATGGGTTTAACCTCTTAATTTTAATGAGAAATCTGAAACAAACATCATAATCAACCAGCACCATTTATTTTCCTATCATTATCAGCAGAACAATATGTTGACTAATGTCCACAAACATATTATTCAGCAACTAGCTTAAACAATAGATCCGTGTAACCATAATATATTCATTGAATTGGATAAAATGACTTAGATTTTATCAGTGACAAATACAACGCCTTAGATTCCATAAATATATCAAGCTTTAACTAAGATGACAGAAATACTATACTAGGCAATTAGACTAAAGGCTTATAAAAGCTTATCAAGAAACCAACTATAAATGATCTATCCATAATCTTTCTTTTTTCGCATGAGTAAAAACTCACATAGTCGACCCTGCATCAGGAACATGTGGAGGGTATCCTACTATCATTCCATCTACGCAGGGCCTCCTTTCAATTCTTGCACCAAGAGCCGCCATTTTTCATCTTTGGCTTATCTATTTTTCTCGACCGTTTCTACTAACCCCATGGTAAATGAATATTTACCTAGTTTATGTATAGACAGAGTCGAAGTACTCAGCTCTAGCATATTCTATCATTTCATAGGCTACCCCATGAAGTAGTTCATAATTTTAATCATCGCCACAGCTACACTTCGCTGCATACGCTAATAATATTTCGACTATGAATAGTCCTTTTGAATATTTGAAACTCTATTATTCTTGTCGTACTCACTTCACAAAGCGCGGTTAATTTATTATTGGTCAATCGATGTCATCTGCAGGTTATATTAAAAATCACTACTACTAAATGTAAAATCCGAAGAATCAATATTATCTCAATCAACTGACGCTAGGGGGCCAGAAATCACAGGATAATGTCCACTATAAATAACAACTGCATTTACTTTTATCGGATATTGGCAAAAGAGATAATCCGCGTCACAAACATTGAATTTTGCTCAATAATGGGATATCTCTTTGTTTAAATTTCACGCACTCTGTTTTCGTGCTAGTTACACAATCTGAACTTGGATTACACGACCGCTTTTCCTATTTATAACAATTAGGTACAGCTTTGACAAACTCAGTCGCTTGATTATTGAATAAGGAATGTCCATATAGTCTACTCGGCACTGGGTTTTTCATCACACTATCCATATCTTCCTTTCCTAATTTTTAAAGTAGCCACTCTTAACTACAACAAGGGTGACCATCAGCTGTTAGAGCCTCCAACTGCTTACAACTGAGCAAATTATCGCCGTACAACAAAAAAAGGGTATTAGACCCTTGGCTAATAAAACAATCAATATGAAACTATAAGCAACAAGCTATATTCTATCCCTAATCTGCCGGAAGTGTGTGCAAAGAAAGACTGGTTGCTCGTCTATTGATGCGTTGTTTATTTCACTTGCTGAATTGATAGCCACTATTTTTCCCATGCTCCTCTCCTTTATGTGATGACTATTGACACTAGCTCAGGAAATAAATATTCAGCAATCCTCTGTGCAGTGTAACGGTCTCGCTCGTAACTGCTCCTCTTGCACCATTGTGCATATCATTCGATGTATAGGCTACCACAGGGTATCCCTCCCTTTACACTTCGCCTTCATACATTGACGGAATTGTCACAGTGAATAAATAGTTCCTCTCGGATATCCAAAAACACGTTTCATTTGCCTTTTCAATACCGATTTCCACACTAAATTTATTTTCAATAGGTTACTGCCAATAACACGCTGTGAATTATGTACCTTTTTTGTGGAAGTAAAAAGGATAAGTGATAGGATTCAACATCCCCTTTTTACTGGGCAGTTTCTTCATTTGCAATTTGGTGCCTAGTAGAAAATCTATGATGTTTATTTTAACGGACACTTAAACCAATAACTCAACCTATCTAATGAAGATGTTGTTCTGTTACACATAGTGATTTCAATTTACACAATGTTTCTTTTCGATGTTATTCTCTCAATCTGTATAAGCCTACTCGTATGGCGAGGGCTAGAAGTCTTTTCACTCAACATCTATACACTTGCCGAAGCCATTTCTTATGGATAAAAAGAAGTTATATTCGATGTACTTATAACAAACATTCGTCAATCTATGATGACAAAATCAGACATTCACCCCATTCAACTATTACCCATCATCTCAATCACGAGTCTGCAATCTTCGTCGTAATCGTTTAAATCAATAGTCATAGATTCATATCTATGGCAAAATGAAACAGACTATAGATAATTTATCCCTAGTCGGTCTGGCTCGCGTGAATAGAATACCTAAAATTCTGTTTCTGCTTTCCGCCTTTTTTCAACGTGAAATGCTCGTTCCTGTATTTTTTTTTCCTGATTTTTCTGATATTTCTTTCCTTCCTTTTCTTCCAGTTGTTGTATTAACAACCGGCAAACTGGGGTTTTTTTCGTTCGCGTTAACTATCGAAAAAGTTAATAAGTATTCACCTGCATTCGTTATGTTGACTTTTTCAGTGGTATCCTCACTACTTTTATTCAAACTATAGGCTATTCCAGTATCGAGTGATTTATCAAAGCCCCTTCCTTGCTCAAACCTTCATCGCACCCATGAAGATTTTCCACACAATACTTCGAGACCTCTTCTGTGCGCAACAAACACTTTTGATTTCTTTTTATACCTGATCCTGTGTGCCTCCAACACTTTTAACTGCGATCCATCTTCTGTGGCAAACTCTGTATGTAAAGCATCTTCTTTGAACAACTCTTCTGAATACTCGAACTTTTCTGTGCGAGTTATTTTAGTGCTTATATTAAAACTTAATGGCTTTTGGATGTTCGACACCTTGATGACTTTGGTGTATTGACCATTACCGATATACCTCATCTCTTCATTTTTATCATTAACCCCAATTAAGACTTTTACTGGATCACATTCACCAACTCTACATTCGTCAGGATTGCTACAAGTTACAGGGTAGCAACACTAAATATTGCTCCTAAATTGACTACTCTTGGAAATTGACAAAAAATAAATAACCCGCCGAAAAAAATTATTCACATCTTGCCCAAATGTTGTCATTTTGTTTAAAAATTTCCTCTCCTTTGCTTCAAAGTGAGATTTACTCCCAATCATGATAACTGCTCGCCCCTTCATTAATGGTGCTCGTCTTTCCTTAATCTCGCTCGTTCTACATTCCTACAGTTACGACCGGCATGTACATGCTGTTTCGCCTCTCCTCTCAACAAGGGATGAACATATGCTCTCGAAAATTTTTTTGTTCAGTAAAAATACCCATAAATAACCTCCTGAGTTCTTAATTAATAATATAAACATGCATCACGCATGGCCTCACTCACTTAGATTCAATCAAGTATATTGAAACTGCTATTAGAATGCCAAAACTCAAAAAAAAATGAAATTAGACTTTCGTCATAGAGGAGGTGATGTTTAATGTAGAGCAAAAGTACTTCCCTTACTGCGTTTGTTCCCCTCGCACTCTGCATCCTCTATTTTTACAGGTACCCCATTCACATATTTTTTTAAACTCTCTATAGTCACCAGCTTAAAATTTCACAGGCTTCCTAAGGTATTGAGTCTATACATCCCATTTAACAAAAGAAGACTCGAACCCTGTACCTTTTTTGTCATCTTGGCAAACCGACCAAACCAGTACGAGTAATCAATAGTATTCGCTGTATAATGATTGGCAATGACTCCCAGACCCTTGACGCCCTTCCTGCGGCTCTCCGATATATGAATCAAAAAGCAACCCAGTAAAGCAAAGATGAAACCTCCCTGACCTGCAATACTCAGGCTTCGATCAACTACCCTGACGCCGGCCATCCGCGTTGTTACAGGCACCGAATACTAAATAAGTCATAAACCACCCGGCCATTTCTTACTCTGGTGGGCCACCAGCCAATCGTCGACCTGAGTGCCTGCTGCAGAGCGTTTCTTGTTTTTTTTAAAATCTATCATCAAAAACAACAAATTTACCCTCACATGTATTGAATGAGCCCAGCTACTACTGGATAATACGGCTGTAGAATTTTTCATATAACAGTCTGAGCTGTCTACAGGGAATGTATCAACGATTTCAGAGATACATGAGTTGACAGCACTTTTTTATAGCAGCAGTCGTGTCAGCATCTGTTGCCTTACTATGACCGGTGAGTGTCATGACTGAGCCCCTGACCCAACTGGCGCTAATCCTCGTCAGTGCTATTCTGGTCAATAATTTTGTCCTTGTGGCAATTCCTTGGATTGTGTCCCTTTATGGGGGTTTCTAATAAACTGGAAACGGCTATGGGGATGAGCATGGCAACCACATTTGTACTCACTCTGGCATCGATTTGCAGTTATATTACTTATCAATATCTCCTAATTCCTTTCGGCCTGAATTTCTAAAAACCCCTCTCTTTCATTTTGGTGATTGCTGTCGTTGTTCAGTTCACTGAAATGGTTGTACGAAAAGTCAGCCATTGCTATACCGGGTACTCGGCATTTTCCTTCCTTTGATTACCAGCAACTGTGCAGTGCTGGGTGTGGCTCTTCTCAACAGTAACCGGATGCACAGCAGTCTTATTGACTCGGCCACCTATGGCTTTGGTGCAGCCCTCGGTTTTTCCCTCGTACTGGTAATGTTCGCCGCCATGCGCGAGCGGATTGCCGTCGCCGATGTACCCGTTCCTTTTCAGGGTGCAGCCATAGGGATGATCTCTGCCGGCCTCATGTCGTTGGCGTTCATGGGATTACCGGTCTGATCAAACTCTAGGAGGGGATGCCATTGGAGGTTGTTATCCTTGCCATCATGGCTTTGCTGGCACTGACACTGGTCCTCGGTGCATTGCTCGGCTTTGCTGCCGAAAAGTGCCGGGTTTCCGGCGATCCCATTGTCAACCAGATCAACGCGCTACTGCCGCAAACCCAATGCGGCCAATGTGGCCATCCCGGTTGTCGCCCCTACGCCGAAGCCATTGCCAATGGCGAGGCTATCAACCATTGTCCACCCGGCGGCCAAAACACTATCAATGCTCTGGCGGATCTACTGGATATGGAAGCCGTTTCTCTTGATCTGGCTCATGGTGAAGACCCCCCCCCCAGGGTGGCCTTCATTCGGGAAGATGAATGTATCGGATGTACCAAATGCATTCAGGCCTGTCCTGTTGATGCTATTTTAGGCGCCGCCCGGCAAATGCATACCGTGATCATTGACGAATGCACCGGTTGTGACCTTTGTTTGGCCCCCTGTCCCGTAGATTGCATCGATATAGTTCCCCTGACCGTCACCACCCAAAACTGGCGCTGGAACTTCGGTTACGCAACCAAAACTGATAGCCACTGACCGTTGTGCTGTCCCCAGAGAGAGCAGAGCGTATGAGCCAAACCATCCCTTTGCATAGATTCCCGGGGGCGTGCAACCGCCAGAAATAAATATCAGTCACACGAACTTCCATAGCTATCCCGCCCTTGTCAGCCACTTATGTGCTGCCCTTGAACCAACATTCCCGGTTCACCGGCAAAACCCGAGGTCAAACCCGGCGATTTTGTGCTCAAGGGTCAGTTACTTGCCAGAGCCAGCGGGTTTGTCAGTGCGCCTGTCCATGCACCTACTTCAGGCACCATAACCGCCATCGCACACCGGCAAGTACCCCACCCCTCCGGCCTCACAGAACCTTGCATCATTTTAAACAGTGACGGGGCCGACCGCTGGCGTGAACTTCATCCGGCCGATGACTATCACAACACTCGAACCTCAGGTAATCGTCCAGCAAATTTACGATGCCGGTATTGTCGGTCTCGGAGGTGCCGGTTTTCCTGCTGCGGTAAAAATGGCATCGCGTAAAATAGACAAAATCCATACACTGATTATTAACGGAGCTGAATGCGAACCCTACATCACTGCTGATGACATGCTGATGCGCCAACACGCTGACCGGATTGTCAGCGGCATGATATCCTGTGTCATCTACTCTCTCCACAGCAGGTGCTGATCGGCATCGAGACCAATAAGCCCGAAGCCATCGATGCCATGAAGGTGGCCTGTATGAATCGTTCATTCGGGTCGTCAGCGTGCCTGCCAAGTACCCCTCCGGTGATGCACAAAGACTGATTTACCTACTAACCGGCAAAGAAGTCCCCAGCGATGCCCGCTCCATTGATATCGGTATGCTTTGTTATAACACCGGCACACTTGCCGCTATCCATGATGCCATTATTTTAGGACAGCCATTGATCTCACGAATCACGACCCTGACCGGTGATGCACTGGCCGAACCACAGAATGTCGAAGCACGAATTGGCACGTCTTGCCATGAATTGCTGACCCTGGCCGGTCTTAATGCCAGCCGTTTGCACACCCTGATTCAGGGAGGTCCGATGATGGGGTTTACCCTTGACAGTACCGACATACCCGTCATCAAAACCACCAACTGTCTGATTGCCGGCAGCCGTGAGGCTTCCCAGACGCGCCACCACCTCTGGCTTGTATCCGCTGTGGTGGACTGTGCGACAGCCTGCCCGGTTTCCCTCTTACCCCAACAACTTTACTGGTACGCCAAATCCGCCAACCACGAACAGCTACATCATCAAACCTGTTCGACTGTATAGAATGTGGCGCCTGCTCTTATGTCTGCCCCAGCCATATTCCGCTGGTACACTATTTTCGAGCAGGTAAGGATCAGATACGTTTCTCTCAGGCAAACGGGAGAAATCCGAACTCTCCAAACGCCGATTTGACAACCGTCAACAACGGATCGAACAAATCGCCAATGAAAGAGCTGTCAAACGAAAGGCCAATACCGAACGAGCCGCCCAACTCCAGGCTGAACGAATCAAAAAACCCGAAACAACCGCCAGTGTGAAAGATATTGAATCTCAGGCTGCCTACAGGACAGTAACGGGATGGTCGCAACCCCCTCAACGGACGGACAGTGCGTCAAAAACCCTACCCTCGGAATCCAGTGTATCCGCTGCGTCTGAAACAGGAACTGGCACAAAAGCTTGAAGATTCAACTGGCACTGGTCAATGCTCAACTGAAAAAATGCGAAAAAGCACTGGACTCTCTGGACGGGGCAGACACCACTGCATTCTCTCGACTTCAGACTAAAGAGACCGACTACGCCGACAACAAACGGGACTGCAGGCGGAACTGGCACCTGCACCAGCCAAGCCAATGAAACGCACTACCCGGTTCGGACCCGCGCAGAGGAACAGCGCAAGATGCTCCAGAACAGCCTGAACCAAGCCGAAGTGGCACTATCCGCTGCGCTTGAAGTCAATAACGACCAACAGAAGCCCTGCTACTGCGTGTTGAACATTATCGTCTGCAATTGCAGGAACTCGAACAACACCCGAAGCCGACACCCGTTCGCCTGACAATCCGTCACCGGAGGGGAAACCATGACATTAATACGACAAACATCCCGCATACTCTGGGTGCTCATCCTACCTCGAAAGTCATGCAGTGGGTAATATTAGCCAGCCTGCCAGGGCTCATGGCCCTGACTGGCTACTTTGGCTGGGGCACTTGATTAACCTTCTCTGGTGTTCAGTGATTGCACTGATCACTGAAGCGGCTGTTCTCGCCTTGAGGAAACGCCCATTATCACTTTATTTGCAGGACAACTCGGCGCTGGTAACCGCCTGGTTACTGGCACTGGCTCTGCCGCCCTATTCTCCCTGGTGGTTAAGCCTGATAAGCATTGTTTTCGCCATTGCCATTGGTAAGCAACTTTATGGCGGAATGGGTTATAATCCATTCAACCCGGCCATGCTGGGTTATGTAATGCTATTGATTTCTTTCCCGCAGGAAATGATTCGCTGGGCTCCGCCTGCTGGCGTCAATGGTTATCCGGGCATCACCGCGTTTAGTGATGCCTTCGCTGCTATCTTCTTTCCGGCCAATAGCCCGGTAGCCGTTGATGGCTGGACACTAGCAACGCCGCTGGACTTGGTTCAAAACAATACCACACTGACCCTTGACGAACTTTGGGCCACAATCCCCAACTTCAAGGACTCGGTGGCATTGGGTGGATTTGGGTCAATCTGGGTTTTCTTGCCGGTGGACTCCTGTTGCTATACCGACGCATCATCACATGGCATGGGCCCATGGGTATGCTGTCAGGACTGTCCATCATGGCACTGCTGTTCCAGAATGGTACGGGTTCCGCTTCCCATGGCTCCCCGTTATTTCACCTTCTGTCCGGCGCAACCATGCTCGGCGCTTTTTTCACATTACCGATCCGGTCAGTGGTGCCACCTCCAACAAGGGCCGCTTAGTTTTTGGACTGGGTGTGGCATTATCCTCTATAGTATCCGTGCCTGGGGCGGATACCCCGATGCAGTAGCCTTCGCCACATTACTCATGAACATGGCCGCACCAACCATCGACTACTACACACAACCCCGAACCTACGGGCACAGAAAATCTAAAAAGGGGCTGACCAAATCCGACTAATTATGAGCCAGCTTTTACGATCTATCAGCCAAAATAGCCTTACCCTCGGTCTTTTTGCCATCCTGACCGTGGGACTGGTCGCCTGACCTGGAATGGGACCCATACGCCGGATTGCTGCAAAGGTTAGAGGCAGTGAGGAAAAAGCGCTACACGCTGTCTTGCCTGCCGAAAGCTTTGACAACACACTCATTGATACCAACATTAAACTGCCAGAGACAGAACAACTAGGCCCCCACCGTTCACCGCCGGACGGCTACATCGCTTTCGAAAGGAAACACCAGTGGCGGTCATTCTCCCAGTCATTGCTCCCAATGGCTACAGTGGACGAATCCACCTGATCGTAGGGATTCAAGCGAACGGTACCCTTTCCGGTGTCCGGGTGATCGACCACAAGGAAACCCGGGCCTGGGCGATAAAATTGATGAGCGGATTTCAAACTGGATATACGCATTAAAGGAAAGTCCCTTACCAACCCACCTCCAAAAGCCTGGGGCATCCGTAAAGACCGAGGCGTTTTTGACCAGTTCACCGGTGCCACCATTACCCCGCGAGCGGTCGTTGCTGCCGTCCATCAGAGCCTCGAGTATTTTTCCGTTCACGCGGACACCCCTTTTCACCATGGGACATCAACGCCTGAAGGAGCTTGAAAATGAACCACACTGAGGTTCGCTCTATCACTCTTGAAGGACTCTGGAATAATAATCCAGCGCTGTTCAACTGTTAGGCCTTTGCCCGCTTTTAGGGGTCTCTACAGCGTCGTCAATGCCATGGGACTAGGCATTGCCACGATCGCTGTACTCACCTTTTCCAACATCGCCATCTCGCTATTCAGAGGGCAGTTGACCGACGCCATCGGCTACCGGTTTTTGTCATGTTCATCGCATCCCTAACCACCTGCGTTGATCTGGTCATGCAAGCCTACACCTATGAACTTTATCGGATATTGGGTATTTTTATTCCATTGATTGTGACCAACTGCATCATTCTTGGCCGCGCCGATGCCTATGCTTCAAAACATCCCGTCATCCCTTCCGCGCTTGACGGTTTAATGATGGGCAGCGGATTCGCGCTGGTACTGATGTGCTTGGCGGCCTGCGGGAATTGTTCGGGCAGGGCACCTTATTCACCAACATGCAACTCTTATTCGGTCCCATAGCGGCAGACTGGAACATCACGGTATTCCCAGATTACAAAAATTTCTGTTTGCCATTTTGCCGCCTGGCGCATTTGTGTTCATGGTTTTCTTATTGCTTTGAAGAACCTGCTTGATGCTCGGATTACTTCAGCACAAAGGGCTAAACAAGCATTACCAGAAGTCGGTAGCAAGCGGGTGCGTGTGACAGGTGTTATTCAATGACATCTGATCAGGAACTGCCCGATTGAAACACCTCAACATCTGGATTCACCGTCAGAAGTCAGAATGTGTGGTCAAATTTGGAAAACTGAAACTTGAAGCCAGAGATACACGTTTAAAGAAACTTTATCAACGGCTTAAGCCTTTCAATTCAGCCATGACTTTACCGATTACGGGAAGCCTTATGCATCAGATCTGCCGGAACATTACAGGTAATAGCTAAGTGAGTAGGCAGCGGATAGAGCGTCAATGACCTAAGGAATATGCGAAAAAGTCCCTTTCCCGCAAAAATTATCAGAAAAAACAGGGGTTACAGAGGAAAGCAATGGACTTGTTTGCATCTTCCCAAACACAAAAAACGCGATTAAAACGCTTGATGCGTAAAGCAATCTGCCTCTCAGCATCCGTAGAAACCATGACAAGGTTATCGAGGCATTGAAATCTAGAAAACAGTTAACAGATCTGATACATGACCAGATATCTTTACACACAGTATGTCATATATCTTTAGTGCATCGTCTCGTTAAAGTGCTATCCCGCGAGAACTTTATAGGTGGTCTTATCTCGTTTTCAAATAGTGTGAGAATATCAGCCGAGCCTGAAAGTACCGCAAAATGCAAAGCTGAATTACCGCGAGAGCGCAAAGTCAGAACGCCACCACTCTCTAACAAAAAGGGAGTAATCTTGGAAAGCCATCTTTTACTGCTTGTTGCAAGGGCTCAGAGTTTGATTAATAACTTCATTCACACTGACGCCTCCCTCTGTTATGAGTAGTTTAACAAACTTTTCATAATGCATTTAGATTGCAATCGTAAGGGGCTTAGGAACCGACTCTTAAAAAAGTAGACCGGATTTACGTCACACTAGTTGCCTATGAGTGCTTTGACAATCTCTGTAAAACGTTTATCCATCGCTGTAATAACAGGCGTTCTTTTGTCATTAGAGATCTTATTCACACAAGACCCATTTGCCAGTGGCGCATACAACAAACTCCACCTGGCAAGACTCAATCGCTAAATGTAAAGCTATCCTGCAGTAATTGTCCACCTTATTTATGTCAGCGTTGGCTGATAGAAGCATGCTAACAAGGTCAGTATGGCCCTTCTTCTCTGCCCTATGCAAAGCTATATAACCGGCCAATTTAGAACTCTGATTCACATTGAACCTTTGCCTATAAGTGCTTGAGCCAGACTGTATAGCCTTGCTGAACCACCACATACAAAACTGAGTATTCGGAAGATCTGTCAGCATGACATCATCGTTTCTTTCGATAAGCGTTTGAGCCGTGTTGGAATGCTCCATAAATAGCGAAAGCGCAAAAGATGTTTGACCCAAGCATCATGAATATTCATATCAACCCCTTATTTGATAATGTATCAACCATTTCGGCAGGCAGGTTCCTGCTGCCACAGGCAAAGCAGAACACTCTGAAGAACGACACAAAGCATCAATGTGATCATTCAGAATTAATTTAATAACACTGAGTTTTGAATATTTACCGCTATAGACGGGGTTTTACTACCTGTAATAGGGTGGGCATAATTTATATCAGCCCCACTTTTTAACAATATATTAACAACCTCAGGAAACCATGTTTGTTGGCTATACGTAAAGGTGTTGTATTCATAAACGGGTTAGCATTAAAGACGGCATGCCCTTGGTGTGTCGCTATCTAAGGGACTGAACTCTGCACAACTGAGATTATCCAGGAGAATATCCTGCCCTAGTGTATCACTAGCTTAATCCTACCCGTATAACCTAACCGTGCCACTATATACAAGGCAGAGTATCCATTATTATCTGACTTAATCAGTTGGCAACCGTGCTCCATAAGGATTAGAAAAACCAGGGGTAGTCTAAATTACCACTTCATGCATTACACGTTTACTGTTAAAATCAGATACTGTTCTTGAACATTTCGGTTTCCAAGAGACATGACGCTAGAATTCAGATCCTATGGTTGACGATTGCTTGGAGTGAATCCTTGAACGAAGTTAAATTAGCATCAGCGCTACTGAAGTTTAGAAGTAAATTTAACAACGCCTTTTAAGATGTTTGATTGGAATCTCTACCCGTTTCATTGGAAAACGCCTCGTCCGACCGAAACTCGTTGTTCTGAACCGCGCTCTTCAGCATTTAGGGTATTTTAAATCTACAGCATCCAGCGGGGTAAATTGGGCATCATGGAATGAGTTTCTAGACCAACCTATAACTATTTAATACAGGTGTACAAGATATGTTTGGATTGCTAGTGAGATATAGATATTAAGCAAACCGGGCAAAATAAGGGGAACTTACAAGTGCATGACCCATGAAGGCTTCATGTATCTAGATATTTGCGATGAAACGAATAAAAATTCATCCTGCAATGTAGAGTTTACTCTATGAATGACGTCATAAGAAATCATATAATTAAAAAATCCACTGTAAACGATGAACAATGAAAATATCCTCTGCTTTGTTGAACCAGAAAAAGGATTAACACCGATGACCAGGTTGCTCTCTGTCGTGATGGCGATGACAAGGACAATCAGGCAGTAAAAGAAAACGATGTTAAAAAGATGATGTAGGCTGCGTTTTTTTCCAAAATGGAATGTGTAACCCACTTTGTTGAACTATTTCTTTTAAACTCTTCTATTATCGTATTTATTTTACGTTCTCTTGTAAAGATATACCCCCAGCGCGTGCCTAAACACAAACCGATTATACCGCCAACGGGGCACAAAAAAGTAGAAATACATAAGCAGTAAGGCATGAAAAAAGGTTGTACTGCGCAGGGTGCTTTTTGAAACGCCTCATCATAGTATTGAATGTTATAGCGAAACCTAGGAAAATAAATACGATCATACCAATAAGGGCTGACATAGGAATCAGGACAATTCCAAAGAGTACTTTAAGGAACATTTTTCGCTTTTTATTTTTAATATTCGAACATGAATAGATGACCTTAAAGCAACTGCTTCGCAATCACCCACTGATAATTCGATGATAGTAGGTTCAGGTATTACATCCGTGTTTGCTAGTTGGTAAACATCGGAATTTGACACCATAGAATCGAGTGATGAATCAAAAAGCTCAATAGAGGTTGAGACTCAGGCATGTTCGATAGTTCAACATCATTCTGTGAATGCGGCGGGTCTGGCATTAATGTGTCAAGTAAGAATTCATTGCAAGCACTGCAGTTTTTATTTGATTACTGGTTCGTGAGACGGTTTATAGAATGAACAGTAAATATGATCAGAAGGCTCAACCGGCGCGATACCGTTATTTTTCTAGATGAATCACATTCAACAGAATGATCATTCTCAGTAATAATACCTTTCTTACCATCTTCTACTAACATGCTTTGCAGCTTGCTTCTACATTCCCAACATTCAAAACGATAGAATTTTGATGAACAATCAGAGTCCGATGACTCTTCATGGTGAACAGAGCAACTTGAGATTGTTTCAAACGGGCCTAATGTAAAAATAGTCATGAGCCTGGGTGTTCTAATTTTCAATGAAAGACTCCTAATCGAGTATCCTCGATGCAATAGTGGATCACTCAACCGCCTATTTTTTATGTGGCTGAGTATATGAATTTGCTATATGCTAGGGATATGAATAATCAAACCATGATGTTATTAAGTCAAACAAAATATAACTCATCTCTAAAATCAGCATATATGATATAGAAAATAGACTCAAAATGATAAGCTCCTAACATCGATCTAGCCTGTTTAACGATATCACTCAAAGTTAGCGCCATATCTATACTCGATGCAAGGACGGATCAGAGAAAGGTACAGATTATTAACGTTTACCCCAACTTAGATTTAGAATGTCTAAAGTTCAAAAAGTTCAAAAAGTTCAAAAAGTTCAAAAAGTTCAAAAAGTCAAAAAGTTCAAAAAAGTTCAAAAAGTTCAAAAAGTTCAAAAATGATTAAAAAACTTAAACTTGAGATTCAACATAAATATAAAACAAGTCTGTTATTGGTAAATAATTTTACGTGATCAGGATATTATTATAAACAGGGCTCAGCAATGAGACTACTTTCGACGATCGTAACCAGAAAGGCTTGGTCTACATCAATCTAAAATTTCTAACACCTGATAGAAGGTGTGGCTTATATCTTTTAGATTCAGATTTTTGGCAACCTTAATACCATCGTTAGCGCCTGAAATTAAGCCGAATAGCAGGCATCCAAGACCGATCCAGGGTAAGGATACAATAAATAAGGGGGTCAGTATTAGCCCGAATACAACATCTTCACGAATAAGTTCTTTCCAATGAATGAAAACAGCTGCAATACCCAATGAGACAATAACTATACATTCAACTACAGAAACAAGGGGATGGTGAGTATTCAAAGAATAACTTTACCAAATAATTAATGCTTCTCGTATTTTCGTATATTGTGACGATCTAACTGCTGTTGGTTGAATAGTAAAAGGATTTTCCTTGAGTGGATGACACACTGGACGAGATTTATAAAAATCGTACAAATCATTAATTGATTTAAGCATTGACATACACGACTCGCAGGTTACATTGACAGCGCCATGGGCTGCATCAGGACAATCAATATCGTATTTTATCAAATAATATTTTGTTCACAGCTATTTTTGTATTTTTTTTTTCCTGTAAACAACTCTCTCGATTGTGATTGTGTGGGTCAATACCCAATGTTTTATTGTAAAGATGATGATCAAAATGAGCACTATAGACTGCAGTCATAAAGCTCTTTCTACAGGCCTTACAATTGAAGCTTATAGTAGCTTGAGGTTGATCTGGCAGATCATTAGAATGTTCTTCACATTCATTAATAAAAGGAACATGCATCACTTCTATACAACAAGTTTCCATCACGTTTACCTAACTTAATAAATTAACAAAATAGATTGGTTATCACTATAATCTGCATGTGGCAATGTATCTGCACAAATATCTACTCCCCCCCCAATACTCAGCATTTAACTATGTTGCTTAGTTTTATGGGTGCCATTACAATTCTAACAAAAAGATGTTATTTGCCAAGTCGGGTTAATCCGTTAGGTTATAAAAACACAAAGATATAATTACATCCAATAAAATAACGATTTTGATAGTCCTATATCCTGAAATAAATAATTTGTATTTATCGATCGCTCTACAATCACAATCATACTAAATTAGATATCCTAACTATAAAAAAGTTCCCATAAACCTAAAAATTTTTTATCCTAAATTAAAATGATAAAAAGAAGGAAAGATGTAGGTCGTTTTCACTAGGATCTTATATAATCAGTCTGGGAGCCAATAACGCCATCACTGTTCATTTTCAATGCCAGATACCGATTTCCCCAGATTCAGGCCCTCTGATCCAAGGCTTTGACCGTCAATCACACTGATGATATTGTTAGTGTGAATAACATGGCCAATTGGCTATGATTTTTAGCCATCCTGAATAGTACGCCTAAGTGAACTCAAACTAACAATTAATGATCAGGAAGGGATGCTCAATTATCGGTGAGCAGTCATGTATTGTATGTAATCAAGAGTAGTCATTACTGATTCATTTTCAGCTGTTTTTACAATTATACTTACCCATTCTGGCCACTCAATCTATACCATTGCTGTAAGCAGTAAATTCGCAACATCATCAAGGGATAGAGACGCCGGCTATTTGCAGCTCTGAATAATAAGGTTCAATCACTGACTGTAAGCGCTGCCAGAATGAGTTCCTTGATGGTAAAGAAACATCACTTTGTGAGTTTTCGACATTATTTTGCTATTGACTGTCCGGAAGGCTGAGCTGGTGTCACATGGGAAACGCTTTCAGGCCATGACCAACGGATTAGCGAAGCTAGGAATGCTCATTCGCAACTTCCTTAGAGAGCATTTGTCATATGTTCTGGGTTGATACGGTTCCGGCATGCAAAAAATAGTGATGACAGGTTATCAAAATCATTAAGGTTTTTTCCATAAAATGCGCTAGTCTCTTGAATTGAACCAGACCCTTTCGGCTGATCACGGTAGATATCTTGCATGATATGTCCCACCGTTGAAAATAACGCTCCAAGCTGTATAGGGAAACGTTTGGTACTGATCTACACAGCGTTTGCAGTTCCTTAGAATCGATAATAGATTCCGGCTGTGCTTCCCCAATTCTCAGGCAGTTTGTCCGATGTCCAGAGCTTTCTTACGTTCTCAATGGACAAGAAAAGGGTATCTAAAATGTTCCGTCTTATGGGTTCTCTTCAATAATGTAACAGGTATTTTCTGCGTATCGGCTTCGAATGCAAGCGTTAAAGTATTGAAAGTCTTGTCCCTTAGTGTCCAGGCTTTATTTTGGATAAGTAGCATTTTATAGATAGGACTGCGAGTTTTTTGTATAAGCGCATCATGAACCATTATTAGTTTATCATAATCAACTTCACCATGGTAAGATAACGAATTGTACAATTCATATCGGCTCTCTCTTGTTTCATACATTTCTCTCTCAACCACTTCTTCTGTAAGTTCATTGAGTATTGTAGTAAGCAGTGGCTCTTTTCTGTTTGGTTACTAAAAGCCATGGGATCTCTTCTTGCCCTTGTGTTTCGACAAGCTCTGATTTGAGTGTTAAGTCTTCCATTGAGCCAGAATGGTTTGAAATCAGCATTGCAACACAAGGTTTTATCGCGTTTTACTTTCGACGCCACAGCATTTGAACCATTGCCATCGATAACTATTAAATCATTATAGGAACATTATAATCTTCTGGGTTTTATTTTCATTGTGTTGCTTTTGTTGTTTATTTCTTTTTTCAGTTTTCGTATCTGTTTTTGCTCATTAGTAGCAAATGTTGTCTCTGTTGACCATTCACATATAGAAGCAGAGTGTAACTCTACACCTTGCTTTCTGTTGTTGAAGGATGATATCCGGCAGTTTTCATGGCTCGACTGTTCAAAACCACTAAGATATTTTTCTAATATACTATACGTATGTATGGCCTCGCTGTAGAGCATAAGTTTTTCTGCACTACCGCTAAAGGTTGTAGTAACTTTTGGTAACACATGCCTTATTTTGTAAATAGAGTAAAGCTGTTTTATAATTTCATTTTTATTTTATTATCGCAATCTGTTTCTGCAAGTTTTTTGTAAAGTATTCTAAGAAGGGCATAATTGAAACTCTTATAGTCTCACCCTTTACTTGCTTTAAGAATTTAATAGCATCAACAAGGTTGTCCACGTGTGATTGCTATTAGCCCTTCATAAAAGAATTCGCATTCAAAGCATCCATTTTACAGTATTGATTACCTCTATCTCGTTCGATCTATGATGTAATAATAGAGTGCTAATCGACCTGCCACTCTCGTGAAAAATGAGTAGGCATCAAGGAAAACAATGATATTTTATTCAGATAGGCTCATCAAGGTAAGCTCGCATAAGTTTCAATTGTTCTTTTTTCTCACCTAGTTTTCTGAGGTAATCAATAGCGGCTTCAATTTGAAGGGGTCTCGATTTCTGGTTGTACGCTTGGATTGTCTGATATTCTGGTTGTAATTAAGCCTAAAGCCTGCCATACCAGGATAATTAGCAGGAATGATGAATCTGTTGAGCCTTGCTCTATATATTTTGCTAATTCATAAGGCGTTGAAGTCAATTCTAAAATCATAATGTAATCATTATGACCTAACAACTTTTGATACGGGTTTTTAGTTATTTGTTGTACTGTCGCTGCTAGCGGGATGAGTATTTCATTGCTATTAGAATCCTTCATTTCGTAGTTAGAGTAATGTATTCCATAATAGTCTTCGTAGTGTGATATAATCGCTGCAATTGTGTAAGCCAAGGTCTATAGCCCTTTTTCGTCACTAACAAACAACTGGTGATTTCTTTTTTCTCATCCGAGATCATTTTTTTAATTTTACTGCGTGATTCTTTTGTCTAAGGCCACCCCTTCCCCATACCTATAATTCTGAAGCAGATTGTATAGCTCAAGAAGACTAGCATGATATCTACAAAGTTCGTCTAACCACATGAAGATTAGGAGCTGCGTTTCACTTTGAGAGACAGTTTTGTTATTCATGTACTCTTCTAATGTATCTGGTAACAGTATGAGCCTGTCGGAAAATGTAAGTTTCTTACTAGAACCTGTATCTGTCGTTAGAATTGAATCGAATTTTTTATCGTTCATTAGCTTGATTTTTGAGTGAGATTCCGTAGGTATTTTGTAAAAAGATATTGATTTGAAATGAGTAAATTTTCATATTCATTATTTTTTTGTTCAAATTCCTTACCATAACAGATTCCATCTATGAATTTATTATGATTTTCTCTTTGAAACTCATATTGTTTCTCATTGTATTCTCCAGTCAAGCGTCCAATTAGACATTGCTTGATTGATAATGCTGCTAGTGTTCGTTTCTTATCTTCATCTGCTGGGAAACAAGTATACTCTTTGATGAAATTATTGATTTCTGAACTGGCCTCTGCAAAATTCTCTGGTGTAATCGGAACTACAGGGTATGATCCAAATAAATATCTTTTCTGATGGTCATCCTCAGGTAAAGGAACAACACCGCCTGCTGGTGTGGCGGCTGGGTATTGTCTCTGTTGCGGTATATGACTTGTATCGTCCAATATTACGTCAACAGGCCTTCCTCGAAAAGTGTCTTTCTTCACGACGTCGGGCTCTGTCGTCGTTTTGGATTCAGATACATTTTTTTGATTTATTCCAGAAATCATGCTTATTCCTCATTCTTCATTGTCAATTGATCATACTCTTGCGATTAAAGAGGTACGTGGGGACTTGGACAGTGCGACTTTCGAAAAGTTCAATATCCGGTGTTAATAATGTCACAATGCGGTTAGGTACACCATAAAACGACATTGTTGTATAACAGCTGAGCTGAACAAACCCCAATGCAAATCGACTACTACAGTTGTTAGTTTTTCACGGTAAAATTTACATAGTACATTTAACATTTTCAACTCTGATTGCTCAAAGGTTTCTTACAACTAACAGTTTAGAATCAGAGCTCTACAACAAATAAACACATCCTTCGTTGTTACGGATGATATAAGGGAATTTCCGAAACCATAGTCATTGGGTTAAACATAATTGTTAGATATCATATCCCGCACACATTGAGATTATTAGTACATGCCCTACAGTTAAAGGGCAAGATAAGTACCTGAAAGCTACCAATCGACCCGTTTGCCTAACAGGTGTATGACAATTACATCCATCTAATAAATATTTGAATATTTCCTTTAAATGCCATCATAATACCTGGTTTTGATCAGATTAGTTCCTCGAAATTACTCCAAAAGATGAGTTATGGTGTCTATTGTTGATGATTCCTTCTTTCACTTCACCCCCATAGAGAAGATCAATAGTGAATGACTTACAGAAATAGGGTATTCAAAATCTAGCGAAAGGTCACAACAATTAATTAGTAAAAATACAGGATGAATAAAGTGACAATACACGGCATTTGATATATCCATCTAATACAATAAATCTTACCTTATCAATATCTATGTAATAATTAGCAAAAATTAACAAACCGGTTCCATGCTATTTTCAACCTGTATTTAATACAAACAAGGCTACATTCATTAACTACTGTAAAAATATCCATAAAAGTACACTTTAAACCCACCACAATACCAATCGCTATACCTACCACAACAGACGCGGGGAGTATGAAGGGTGTTAGTACAATCCCACATGTACAGTGCATGTGACAAGCCCTTTTCATCAAACCATGGAATGTAACGGCCACCCCAAATCCAGTACAAATTGTGAAAAAGAAGAGAAACATGGGAATCACTATAACGATGCCAACCAGAACTTTTAAAATATTTTTAACCAGGCCACACTTGGCTTTAGGAGATTTTTTATTAGGTGTATCAACCGTGAGATTCTCACTCTTTATTTCTACAAAATTAGTATCGTAAAATTCACAAATCTTCTTTAAATCTTCACAGCAAGATTCGCACTCCAAATCTATAGTCTTCAAAGTAGCGTTATCATCACTTCTTGTCTGCTGACAATGATTAGACAAAGCATCACTGTAGATTACAGTTTTTATTATTATTCTTTTTGGCTTTTCTCGACTGATACTAAGAGGTTTGGCGTCATGAGCATCCTTTCGATATTCTATTTTATTTGATGCATCAGTGAGATGTTGTCTGCAGGTTCGACACGTGAATGCGAATGCTTGGTTAAACATATGACCAGTTAAATTGCTCTGACCTTCATTGCATGGCGGTAAGGAATCAAAACCCTTAACTTTAACCTGAATATGATTCATACTTGAGCCCCATTCGTTAATTACTTATTGATAAATTATAACACGCTTGTAAAAAGCATCTAATGAAAACACAAATCACTGCACCACTGAAAAATATTCCATAATATTTAGATACTCTAGTAACCAAGTTGCTAATCCCGTTGTTTGACCTCTACATCATCAAATATATAAACAATAAAAACAATATATCCTTTCATCAATCAATCGAAAGCGATAGAATGCAAAGATTCACAATTTAGACCTTCAAAATAATAAAAAGTTCCCTTAGATCAAAAATTGATTCAACACATAACCTATTTGTCGTATAAAGCGCTGTCAATGTACTAACAACACTGCTAGATTAAGGTCATCAACGTCCAAGGGGTTTTGTAAATAGACATGTTGGTCATTACATTGGCCAACGAGGAATCGATTGTCCTAATCGGAAGTTATTAATGCTAGTTTAATAGAACCGTTTTTCTGGGCAAACCGATCATTTAGATTATTAGAAGATGCCCTACAGTTAAAAGGCAAGACAAGTTCCTGAAAGCTACCAACAGACACGTTCGCCTGACAGGTGAATGACAATTGCATCCATCCAATAGATGTTTGAATATTGCCTTTGAATGCCATTATAATACTAGTTTTGATTAGATTAATTCCACGAAATTACTCCAACAGATGAGTTATTATGTCTATTGTTTGATGATTCCTTCTCTAACTTCTGCCCCATAGAGAAGATCAAGAGTCTATGACTTACAAAAACAAGGTATTCGAAATCTAGCAAAGAATCACAACACATAATTAGTGAAAATACTGAAAAAAAAGTGAAAATACACGATATTTGATTAATCCATCTAATACAATAAATCTCACCTGATCAATAATCTATGTAATGATTAGCAAACACTCAATCCATATAACCCTACGCAGCGCTCCACCTCTTTGAATAGCAGCAGTTACCATACAGGAAAAATAATGAAACAATGCGTTAATAAACCTAATTATTACCCTTCTTAAAGTAGCTACTGCAGTGTTTATTTTAAATTGCCAATATTTCATTCACTTCAAAAACACATGTAACCATACTATTGAGTAAAGCTAGGAAAGTGTAGGTTGTCAGGAAGCCTAGGTTTTACACAGCCTGACAGGCTATACAACGATAATACTAGAAATGATTTTTCCAAAAAGGTTCTGAGTTTTTTATCTCATTAAAACACCTTTTAAGACCCAATGGAACACTACGAAAGTTCTGACGATCCACAATCAATCGACTACATTCCATTGATTCTTGTACACCAACGACAATACTATAAGGAATACAGAGAACAATAGAAGCGACACATATCACAGGTAAAAGGACGTACCGGCATCCCCGACACTCATAAAACACCAATTTGACTAATTGATTAACTGAAGCGACATAGCATAAACCAAGATACACGATGGTATGAAAGATAAAGAGAAAAGAAAACACTATACTTCTGGCAAGGAATCTACCGCAACTCCTAACACAAGCACACTTTGCTTTGTATTTAATTTGTTTTATTTCAGAACAATCGACTTTTGAATCTTTTTCCTGAACCTTTTCTTCATAATAAGTCATGATGGCATTCAAATCATCACGGCATTGTTTACATTCCACATTGAACACTCTTACCTTTGACTGATCATCAATCATTGACACTTTACAATTAGCAGTGATAGATTCACGAAGTATCACAGCCTCTATGACTCTTTTATCTGACAAAGCAGTATCATAGGCCTTCGCACCATGATCCTGGCAATCATTACTACTTGAGAATTTGACCAAACACTCCTTCAATGTTTGTGTACATTGTCTACAGTCAAATGCAAATCCAATAGCTTCTTCTGCGCTCGACAGATTTGAATGAACTTTGCAGGCATTGTTGAATTCAACGAATGGTATTTTTACTTTTTCCAAGTGACAGTTACCCCCATACAATTAATAATTTATATTCTTATAAGCTATATTAAACCTCCAGTCGTAAGCCTGTAGATTAATAATATGAAACATGCCTCACGATGGAGCCTCAAAAGAAATATAAAAATACTTATTTGCTCCAGTCTTGACGATTGTTACTTAAAATCTAACGACTCGTTAAATCAAGCACATTAAAAATACAATAACAATATTAAAATATTGAACACTCCGTAAAAGTTAAATAATCAATATTCACTCATCAAAGCAGTTTGCTTATTATTAGATTGGCTACAATATAAAAAGTTCACTATTAAACAAAAATAAATATAATTGTTGGCTTCATAGCCACTTAATCAACATTTTAGGAGTTAACTTTTCCTCTTCAACATGTTGATGTGGATTTTTTCGTTTCCTTAGAGTAAGTTCTTGACGCATGATTATTTCAAATTCACACTATTTTTCCAAAAAGGAGGACCATATTGCACAAACTGACTCCATGCTATTCTCAACCTGTATTTAATACAAACAAGGCTACATTCTTCAACTACTGTAATTATATTCAGAAAAGAAAACGTTAAACCCACTACAAGACCAATCGCTATACCTACCACAACAGACGCGGGGAGTATGAAGGGTGTTAGTACAATCCCGCATATAACATGTTTGTTACAAGCCCTTTTCATCAAACGATTGTATATAACGGCCACACTAAGTCCAGTATAAATTGTGAAAAAGAATTGAAACATGGGAATCGCTATAACGATGCCAGCCAGCACTTTAACAATATTTCTAACCAGGCCATACTTGGCTTTAGAAGATTTTATAGATCTATAATTGATTCAACACATAATCTATTGGTCGTATAAAGCGCGGACACTGGTACTGACGACACTGTTAGATTAAGATCGTGAACGTCCAAGGGGTTTTGTAAATAGACATCTTGGTCATTACATTGGCCAACGAGGAATTGATTGCCCTAATCGGAAGTTATTAATGCTAGTTTAATAGAACCGTTTTTCTGGGCAAACCGATCAATCTTCCGGCTAAACCTCCCAAAATTTTCTGTTATTCCATAACATATCGTTGCCTTCTTTAAAACGAGCCAACATTAACTTCAGGCTGAAAGTTTCGACAATCGCCAAACTATCTTCCTTGGTAAAATCTCCACTCACGTAAATAGCCCAGACAAGGCCGACGACAACAGAGGCTGGAATTAGCACGGGCACAAGTATGACGCCGCAAATAAAATTTTTCTTAAAAACTGCATTTGACATCTGAATAAACCACCCAGGTATACTCCATACAGGAGTAACTAACAGATTAAAAATATACAAAAAAGGTGCTATAAAACACCTCAGTAATAGCTTACCAATACTTTTCAACCGAGAACATTTTGTTATGTTTTCGCTTTGGTCTCCCCTATAAACTTCTTCCCAATCATCGATGTTAGACAACAATTCATTACGGCAGGATTCACAATTCACATTCATAGCTATACCTGGGTTGACTTCATCGACCGCAACAGAATCATGCGTAGTGGTATTCTGGTATAAGCTCACATGCAACGAAGTCTTTTTTACATCACTCTTAACATTTCGGAGATGCCCACTGGAGAAGGGATAAATAACAGAATCATCTAATAGTAGTAAACCTAATTTAAGACTTGCTCTACAACTCCAACAACTGAGCATACACTTATGCTGACTACCCTTACATTTCTTACAGTCAAGCATTTCAATAGACCAGCCTGGCTGTATTTGAAAACTGCTTATACTTAAAGTTCGCATTTAAAACCCCCAATAATCATTAATTAAATTAAAACAAAACTGCTAACTGATAGTAACAATTTTAACATTACCTCATTGCACTAATTTCTTTAAAACTTTGTACCTTTTAACCAAAACTTAAAAATGGACATCAAAACAACTTATCAGACTATTATTAATAAACTAAGGTTAAACATTTCATTAACATTCGAGAAGGCTAGTACAGACTAAGACCGATGTAAATAAGTCCACCATAGAGAGCCAAACCACTCAGATATTGCTAACGACTTAGGACTTAGACTTAGACTTAGACTTAGGACTTAGGACTTAGGACTTAGGTCTTAGGTTTTAGGACTTAGGACTTAGGACTTAGGACTTAGGACTTAGGACTTAGGACTTAAGTCTTAATCAGATATTAGCAACGCAGGAGCTTTTTCACTCCAATAATCTGTAGATAAAATGTTAGTCAATATAACCTACCAACATTTTCCATAATTTTAAAAAAACTTAAAAAAAGGGTGTTAATCCTAATATTTACTTCTACATCATAAAATATAAAAATAATACAAATAATATCTAATTTTATAAACCGACCGTAACGGGTAAAATAAAAAAGAGTCGAAACTTTGACACCCGAAATAAGAAAAAGTTCACTTCCGATCTAAAATGGATTGAACACATCACTCATTAGGAGTACAAAGCCTATTCAATGGGGCTAACGACCCTGATAGACTAGAGTCGTCATCGTCAACGGGCTATCTAAACTACCAGTGTCGTCACTGTGTTAGCTGACGAGGTACCGATTATTCTATTGGTCTGTCATTAAAGGATAGTGTGATAGTACCATTCTTCTCCGAAAATTTATCAAGCTATGAGAACCCCTCGCAGTTCCCTTTCCAAAAATACCTGTTATCCCATAATAAGCGGATTGATTCTTTGAAACGATCAAAAATGGGTGTCAGTGTAGCAGTTTCAACAATCGCAACGGTAGCATCATAGGTGAGTAACAAACTCAAGTAAATACTCATCACAAGGCCGACGACTATAGATGCAGGAACTAGCACAGGTAAAAGTATTACTCCCCATATAAAACTTTTATTAAAGATTTTATTTGCGGCTAACAGAAATATCTCCCCAATAAAAACTCCAGGACAAATTATTTGATTAATAATATAAAAAAAAGGTGCTATCAAACACATGGCTAATAGTTTACCTGTATTTTTAACCCAACCGCATGTTGTTTTGTTTATACTTTGTTCTCTACCAGCACAATGGTTGAGCCTAGTTCCCCCCTCTTCAGTTTGTTCATCCCGAACTTGGCTATGACTCTTTAACATCTCACCCCTAGTTGGACATTTTGTTTTCATAGCTAAGCTCCCTTCGATTTCAAATTGCCCATTAGAATCATCTAATAAGTCATTTTGGTATTTGATCATGTCATTAGGATTATGTATTCCACTTAGGTTAACCTCACGCGGATGCCTACTGGTCAAGGTATAAGAAGCAGATGCATCTACTTTTGGTAAACATTTTTTAAGACTTTTTCTGCAAGACCTACAGCTAACCATACAGTACTGCCGATCATGATCATTACCACCATTACAATCTAGACAGCCATCTATTAAAATGGATTTGTTAGACTGCCTTTTGAGTTTCCTCATTTCTATTAACTCCATGAAAACTTCCTCAATAAGTACTTATGAAATCAAGTGCCATCCGCTATCTAAGCATACGAATTAGAACATTACTCTATTTTCAATATCTCTATGAAACCCTATCTCTTTCAACCAACACTTCACAATAAATATCGCAACAATTAGGAAAATAATTTAAAGTAAACTATTATTTTTAAGACCGTTACTGTTGCAAAATTTAATAATCTAGAAATAGCCTCCTGGTTATTTACTATCAAATGTTAATCGAAAATCGTCACTAAAATGAGACTACAGAAATCATCTGAATTCTCCTAAAAAGCAATTTTTCTATCCGTAAGATTCACACAGAATAAGACAGACATAAATAAGTCCACCATAAAACCAAGCAACTCTAATATCGCTAATGACTTTGAAAATAAGGACTTAGTCATTCAATACCTGAGTAGGGATGGTCTTTCTCCAATAAGGGGCGTGTATTTTCCATACTGCTCTCATACGCTCCTTAACAGGTAACACTCCACATCGGTCAACACTCTTACCTATGTCTATCCATGAACACACTACACACATGACAACACTGTACACAATACCGATCACAATAGCCAGAATGAGTATAATCGGCGAAAGGACAACAGCACATAGGCGCAAAGTATCCCACACCTGGCATTCAAACGAAATAAATAGGTTTAATACTATCGGGACAGGTAAAGCGATTAAATAAAAGAGGCTCAACAAAGGACCTATTAAAATTCTGCCTAACAGTTTACCCACTGATTTAACACAACTGCATATCTTTTTACATATTATTTTTTTTTCCTCAACTTGTTCCACTACATCGTCCAATTTGTCGACAACCTCGCATAATTTTGTCAAATCTTGACGGCATGTTTGACAAGTAATATTCAGCACCCTTTGGTTATCTTTGCCTTCAACTTGTATAAATCGGCACCTGAAATCCACTAATTCTCGAGGGGCATCAAAGGATAAAATGGGCTTAACGCCGCTATTCTTTGCAAGACTATGCTCCGGGTTATCATTCCTTACAAGTGAAGAACTACTCGTTATTTCTTCCTTCAAAATTTGTCTGCAGGCCCGACAATTGAGTTTAAAAATGGTATATTGTTAGGATTTAGCTCTAATTCATTTTCCGTGATGATATGGTCACTGCAGGCAGTTGCAAAGCTCACTTGGGCCACTCCGACTTTTATAATATCCATAACAACACCTCTACAAAACATACTAAAAAAAAGAAACTTTCACATGACCCCTAAACTATTGTTCAACCAAAATAATCTAATAACACATTCTCAAGCCATAAGATAGTCAGAATAATTACTGCGCGCGCCAACTCTCCTTCTCTAAAAGATTTCATAGAACTTAAGTAGAATGTTAAAGAAGAATTAAGGATAGACATTAAAATACTTACAACCTTTATTAACACGCCGTAAGGCCCGCACACAAGGTTAACCAGCACTGTGTACGATATAACCTACACAAACTACGAAAAAACAGAAAAAAACAATGATTGATATCAGTGCTAATCCGTGTAGGTTTGTGCTACACAAGCGTCTTCTACTATCATTAATCACTTTGCGTACATATATTTTACCTAACATTAATGTCATACAAGAGCCACCGTAGGAAGTCTGTTCAGTTCTTCAGCTGACGACTCAACCTGACTTCGCTCTTTTATAGACAGATGTAGGTATTTTCTTTCAGCAGCATGCTCTAACTCAGGCTTAATTTCTTGTTCATTCTTTACACTAATAACGATTATATTCTCTAATGTGGCACTGCAACTGTTAAATTCAACGTTTAGGAGTATATCCCCCACGACCTCGCTCTCACGGATAAGATTTTTAATCCTCACATTGCCGCATTGAATTACATGCGTAATATTTTGTGTCATAGTCGTTTTATCCCTGTCAAAGTATTCACCGAGCGCCCAATTCGCCGGAGGTTACTCTGTTAAATCATCAATAAGCTTTGTTCCGCAACTCATACACCCGAAAGGGTAATTAACTCATATATCCTTACCTGCACTGTCATAATTAGAGCAGGTTTTTTAATATGATAACAATCCGGTTTATAACTGCAAAATCTTCGAACCTATATACGTACTAGCGCTGAGCAATTTCAGCGCTCCCCATACATAAGAGTATAAAAAATCAAAAAAGTTCCATTTTGACAGAAAAAAAGATCACTTTACAAGAATAATAGGAATTGTCTGTCCCTCTATTCAATAGTATTATTTTCAATCCTGCGCAGCACTTCAAATATACAGGGTAAAAAAATGTGAGAATACAATCAATTTATTACATCGCTGAGGTGTAAAATGTCCCTGTTGAATACAATACACCTCATCTCAAATGCATAGCTATCAACTCGATTACTGGAGTGTTCTCTCCTGAATACCGGAATGGATGACGTCTATAGGGTTAAGGTTAGGGTTAGGGTTAAGGTTAGGGTTAGGGTTAGGGTTAGGGTTAAGGTTAGGGTTAGGGTTAGGGTGAAACGACGAGTTTCTACTCCAAAAAGGATAATCTATTGACTTTCTTACACTTAGTTTCAATTGTCTTACTACGTACATTAACCCATGATTTATAATGTTTCTGCTGCAATCTTTGGTCCATACCACACAATTACAAAACTATATACAGGAATTATGATAAGAGATAAAATAACTGCGAAGGGAGTTATTGCGTATCCACATAACCTGTTTTTATCACATACCCAACCTACAACATTATAAGTAAATAGAGGAATATATATTACAATAGACGTTAGTAACAGAATAGGATACAGCAAAGGGGTCATAAGAACTCTAGCCAATAATTTACATCCCTGTTTAACCCAACCACACTCTTTTATGGATGTACTTTTTACTCTTTCAGTATCATCCTTTAATTCAACCTCATCTACTCTATCATTGTCATTGTCATTGTCAAAACTTAAAAATTGCAGAAGAATGCCATTCAGGCAATGTCTGCAATTAAGGTTAAGCAGCAGGGATCCCTTTGTCTGCATTCCCGAGCCAGCATCATGATCATTCTCATTGTTGTATATGATTGCATTCGTAACATTACGTTTAACATCAGCTTCATCCCCTTTAAAGTGATCACGGGATGCCCATTCCGTAGGACGTACATTTTTCACATCTTCTATAAGTTTGGATCGGCAATTCCTACAACCCCAAAAACCAACAGGCTTCTTTTTATTAGTACTCACTCTTCTATAATGTGAGCAGTCCTTTGAATACGATAACCATCTGGCTCGTAATTCAAAACTTTTTAAACCTTGCATAAGATTATCCTCATCTTAATTTATTCGTTATATCGAACAATTCATCTAATCATTCAATAATTTTACTACTCGTACTTAGTAATATAGATCCTATTTTCCAGAAAATCTGATTTATTGGCACCTAATAAATACGATAGCGCTATAAAATTTAACCAACCATTAACCTGCTTACACTAATTCATAGCGCTTGCTAATAATCCAGTGTCCTATGAAGTTTAATCTGTCATTAGTGTTAAACGATTAGTGACTGTTTGTCTTGACACATATGATCCCTAAAACTTGCCTGGGAAATCCTACTTGTGATGTACAATTTCAGTGAGGCTTAATATATGAGTAAAAAAAATGGAAATAGTTCCCATTTAATTGAAAAATAGTTCACTTTGCAGAATACAATGAATTGCCTGTCTTCTTCTATACAAAACATCAGTTTCAATCCTGTGCACTCGAACATCTAAGTTAAGAAAGTATGTGGATGCAATTAATGTAACATCGCTGAACTGTATAAGTGCTAACCCATCTGAAAATACTACACCTCATCTGTTAATACACTGCTATCAGGTTCACTACTGTATGAGTCTGGGTAATGGGTGATGCCTATAAAAATCCTGCATAACACTCTTCCATTTATTATCCTATTATCGATAGAGAATAGCTCTATCGATAATAGGATAATTAAACTACTGATACTTAGTTATTTTTAGATTTTATTTTTCATAACAATCTCATTTCTTGACACTTGAATACTACAATAGTTCGTAATTATAAGGGGCTCAAGATTTTATCGACTCCCTTTTTTGCACGTTCAGTAAAAGTAGAAAAGTCAGAATTTTTAACAAAATTACAACAATCGATTTTAGTATATTTTATACTCTTAACAAGTGTGGGCATAATCATTACAACCAAGACTACAACCCCTCCCATGGGAACTAAACAAGCTAAACAAGCCCATAAACCTCCTTTGTTCTCTAAACGATTCATTGCTGCTGTTACTACTGTCATTGTTGATAGAGGCCAAAATGTGAAGAAATTGATAAGATAAATAACAGGAGCCATAAAAGGCGTGGCTACTATTTTAAGGGCCTTCTTAATCAAGCTGGTTGTTTTCCCAGAGGGTGTGTCATTAGTTCCACTGAATTTTTCCAGAGTAGATTTTAGTTCACCTTTACATGTTTGGCATGATATATTGACTTTAAGGTTTTTATCATTTTTACTTCCAGTTACCGGCGTGTTAGAATAATCATGACAATTTGGATCTTTGTATATGATTACAGGCAAATTTCTTGATTCCCCAGTGACATTGCGCTTTTTATGACGCACATCCAAACTGGAGTAGACACTTCCTCTATCTTCAGTCTCCATATAATTACTGATACTGTTTCTGCAAGATTCACAACGAAAGGGAAAAGTTGTAGAATCTTGAAAGTTATAGACCCCCCCATTTCCATGCTCTTGGCACGTATTATTCACACCAGTAACATCTAACTTAAACTTTTGACATTTAACATATAATTCACCTCTGTAGTTGACGGATTGATTAACATTCGACTAATAAAATATTGAGTAAAAAACAATATCCATTTTACCTGGCATCAATATTAAATCACTAACATTTTATTGACTCTCTATTTTTTTAAAGTCGAATAAAATATAACTGATAGAAAAAATTACCCATAAAGTTAATCAAAACCTTCTAAAAAAATTTAACAAGTTAACACAACATTGTTAACTCATCAGTTATCATTGAAGGTGAGAATTTCCAAAACATGTCTGTAATCGACCGTTAAAAATGATTAATTCCAATCTTCAACAGAGCTTAGAGTACCTAAAGTGTAAATAAGTTCCTTTATTAAAAAATATTTTCAACCAGTCAAATATTGAAGCCCTCCCTGTTATACAATCAATACTCCTCATCATTTTTTTCTCATCCTGAGGTGGACTTTAGATGTACGAGCGTGATAAACCGCAGCCACGTTTGTCTTACTGTGGCTGGCGTCAGTTTTTCTTCCAGAAAGGTGACCAGTCACTTACCTGATTAATTACATCTTCCAAATCATATTTTATTGTTTCTATAAAACCATTTTCGACAATCCTTTTTGTGCAGCTTTTCATTATAGTCGCAGTCACTATGATGCAATATAAAATCCCTATGATGATAGACACAAGGGATATGACGGGTAATAATGCGACGCCACACACGCGGTTTTTCTCACATACAAAGGTTGCAGCTTTATTAACAAAACCGGCTATAAACACTGGAAAAAACATAACTACATATAAAAGATACAATACAGGGGCCATAAGAATTCTTGCTAGTATTTTTCTTACCGACTTAACCCGAAAGCAACCTTTTCTGGATATACTTTGGTCTGTATCAGTATTAAGCTCTAACTCAGATTTGTCTTTTATAACCACATCCTCGTTCTCTTTGATGATAGACTTCAATACAAGGCTGCAACACTTACATTTCAAGTTAATCAGTATGCTTCCGTTGATTTGACCTTTCGGTTCAAAATCGTCGGCACTGGCATTGTCGTATAAGATTGCATTTATTGCACCCTCAGTAACATCGGTTTTACTATTTTCACAGTGCTCAAATTCGGCACAATCTTCCTTTTTTTCAGATATTTTCGTCAACTCGGTGGTTAGATGATTTCGGCATTGCCTACAACCAAATAATCCCATGGACTCAGATTCACCATTTCTATTGCGACTATGATCGCATTCATCTGTATACGATAACAACTTTGTTTGTATCTGAAAACGCTTCAAACCCTGCATGTAACCTCCTTTCTATTAGAGCTTTTTGGAATAAAAAAATCCGCCAACCTATAAAATTGATCCTCTAATGATATCACCATATCCGATGGTTTCATAAGTTCATCCCCTTCAATTAACCTATCTCACTAGTAAGCAATCAGAAATCATCAACCCATCCTATTCAATGTTATCACTCCTAACACCACCAGCCACCACCACTGTTGGTGATATTAAACGATCCATTATTTGGGAACCTTAATGATATGAATTACATCATACCGGCTGCTCTAACAATACCAATAGTAATCAATAGCGACACTACTCAATGATAAGACCATGAAAATTCAAAATAGTTCCATTTTATCAAATAATAAGACTTCAATACCTGACGGGTTACCAAACCGATAGATACGTCATTGCTGAGTCTCATGCCTAGCAGCAACCATAAATAGTGACCCAGCCTAGTTGTAAACAGGGTCCGCAATTCACTAAACGTTTAAATGCGTCCTTATTTATCCTTTTCTACTCTTCACTCTTCACTCTTCACTCTTCACTCTTCACTCTTCACTCTTCACTCTTCACTCTTCACTCTTCACTCTTCACTCTTCACTCTTCACTCTTCACTCTTCACTCTTCACTCTTCACTCTTCACTCTTCACTCTTCACTCTTCACTCTTCACTCTTCACTCCTTCACTCTTCACTCTTCACTCTTCGATCATTACAATTCACAATTCACTAGTACCAACACTCTCTATACGTGCCTGTTCAACTTCAATATTATCAACGCTAAACTAAGATAAAAAACTATCAACACGTTAATCTTCTCAGCACAGTAAGATGTGAGTGATAGTTCAATACCACTGCATCCGTGTAAATCATTGCTTTTGTATTTCAACCTGGTGGATATTCTGATAATTCAATACTAAAAATTCATATCAGATTTAATAAAGTCTTTGTTTTTTTGTATTTTTCATTTATATTACATCCTGTTATGTCTGCACCAAATATTTTAGCTATCTTTATGCCTAGTTTCACTTTCCCTGTTGATCTTTTAATTTTTCCCGGATATTTTTGCTTTTCAAATGTAACAGTTAGTTAAAAAGTTTAATAGCTGCTTTGTTTCTTTGTACCAGAAGCTGTTGTACTCTGTTTTGGTACTGTTCTAACAGAGTGTTATTGTTTATTTAGCGCTTGAATTTTTTTAGGCCACCTACTTCCTCTTCGTCCTTGTACAGTAACATACATGCTTCATAAAGGCGTTTATCGGCCACGATATAATCCATTATTTCGACAAAAAACTAATTCAACTGCGCATTCAATCAAAGGTGATTGCGTACTGATTTCTTTGGAAGAATAAACTTTGTAGAATGGTGAATGCTATATAATCAGTTTAAACCTTGTACTTCGTATTTTACTATCGAAAAAATATCCATTAAAACAGAAAAATATTAGCAAACCACTAGCTATTGACGGAATGTTATTTACATGACTACAACACCTAAAAAATATCAAGAAAGACATAATTCAAATTGCCGGATTACAAAACGAATCCGGCAGTTATTTCATATTAGCATTACGGTATATAAATTATAAATAACCGTGTTTATCTTAATAACTAATAAGACTACTACAACTTATACTCCACAGATGCTAAAACAGCAAGGTTTGTGAAGTGGCCTTTCGAGTATTTTGTTATTTCCATTCCGGTGGAATTAGGACCAGGGTTAAGCGTATCAACTTTGGAAGGTAAGTTAAATTGGGAATAATTATACTCTAACCGTACAGCCAGATTGTCATAAATGCGCTCTCTCACCCCCACGCCGACCAAAAAGCCAGTTTCTGATTTCGAGCGATTACCCATATATGGAACTGGGGTTCCATGACCAGCCATCACAACTAAGGTCTCAGCTTTTACTTCAGTCATCATAGCACCAGCACGAGTATAGACATCGGTACCCTCATTCAATTGGACACCAAAAAGTAAAGTAGCTGCATACATGTTTTTCCGGGTCACCTTAGTTTCCAAAGAAGTTATTTGCGAATTATCGTCAGTTATGACTCTATGAGAAAGTTTAGGTTTAGTGAAATCGCCTGATAACTCTAGACCCGTAAACATTTTCTCACCTAGGGCCATATGTACACCTAAAAACACACCAAAAAGTGGCGCAATTTTTCCCATATCGCTTTTTAAAGGTTTAAATTTATGGGCGCTCATAGCATACATTGCCATGTCACTAAGATCATCTGTAAACCTACCGCTGACAAAGTTAACCCCACCTGAAAGCCCGCCAACGAAAGAAATAGCATCGGATGTTCCTAGCATGGAGCCCAATTTACTTTCTGTGTCTGCTGCTAAAGCAACCACTGGCAGTGATACCATTAACCCAATAGCACCAACTGCTACAATCCCTCTTTTTATTAAATTCATACATTACCCATCTCATAGTTGTATTCTGTATTAACACTGAAAAATGACAGAATTAATTGGTTATTAGGCATTACTTTTTACATCAAGTCATGCTACTTATTTTGCTAACTAGGAATAACAACAACCTGTCGCTTGTCAATTTTTTTAAACTTTAAAGCAAAAAGAAAAATGAATGAAGTACGAAACACTATTGAATAGATAAAAGCGAACATCCGTGCCAAGGTTGGACTTCCATTCAGGATCATCAAATCCCAGTTTGTGTTCACTCAAGTGATCGTGGAATAGTAAAGAATGTCAGCAAATTGGCCCTATTATTGGTTCTGGCAAATAGCGTCAGAGAGAGCAAAACCTAGGTTCAGTGTGCCTGCATTTCGCCGGCATCTAGGCACTGATAAACCTGCAGTTATTGAGGTATTTTCCGCCAGACCGACTTTACATTAAGGTAAAAGGTGAAAACGAAGAACTTGTTTGCATCTTCCCTAACCCTCCTTCCATCCGCCCGCACAGTATCCTACTCACACCGCCCTCCCCGTCAAAGGTTGTCTTGCCTGCGTTTGGTCTGGTGATAATCTGCCATTGTTTTATACCGGAGAGTTAGTGATACTTGGCAGACTCGTTAGTTCTGGTTAAAAATCATTTCTACACTATTACCCCTCAACCCGACAGGACAACCGCGTCATGACCAGCGAGCAGTCAGCTCTTAAACGCAATGTTCACCTGATGGGTACATTGCTTGGCAACACCATCAAATCCCATCTGGGAGACTCTTTTTTTGCGCGTATCGAAGAAATTCGTCAGCTCTCCAAGTCAGGTCGTGATGGCAACGCAGCTGACCGAGATCGACTAGTCACACTACTTAAAAATCTCGATGACTCACAACTGGTTCCTGTCACACGTGCCTTCACTCAGTTTCTAAACCTTGCCAATATTGCCGAACAGTTTCATACCGTTTCCCGACAGTGTGAACCCGATGCCTGTGTGCCCAACACTTTCGATAACCTATTGGTCAGGCTGAAAGCTAAAGGGTTTACCCCCGACCAAATACGCGACAGCGTCGCCAACCTGACGATTGAACTCGTACTGACCGCCCATCCTACGGAAGTAAGCCGTAGAACCCTGATAAAGAAACACTCCGAGATCACCGAATGCCTGACGCGAATGGACTATCAGGATTTGTTGCCCCGTGAGCGTGATCGTCTGGTCAACCGGCTAGAGCAACTCATCAGCCAGGCTTGGCATACCAATGAAATTCGCAGTCAGCGACCCACCCCCATTGACGAAGCTAAATGGGGGTTTGCCACCGTTGAAAATTCATTGTGGTACGCACTCCCGGAATTCCTCCGCCAGCTAGATGAACGTCTGTTACACCATACCGTTACTCCTTACCTCTGAGCGCAATGCCCGTTCGCTTTTCTTCCTGGATGGGCGGTGACCGGGACGGTAACCCCAATGTTACTGCAGCCGTCACCCGCGAAGTCCTTTTACTCAGCCGCTGGATGGCGGCTGACCTCTTCCTCCGTGAACTCAACACACTGATCAGTGAACTTTCCATGGCAGAAAGCTCTTGCGATCTGAACTACAAAGCTCGTGGCAATCGGGAACCCTACCGACAAGTACTCAAGCACTGCGAAACCGACTGTTTGCCACCCGCCGGTATTGCGAACTCCGACTGGCCGGCCATGAAAACGTGGAAGAGGATATTCTGGAGGACGATGACGACCTGATTGCACCGCTTCAGCTTTGCTACGATTCCTGTGTGAAGCCGGACTGACCGTGATCGCCAGAGGCCCCTTGCTTGACACCCTCCGCCGCGCCCGGTGTTTTGGTCTGGGTCTGGTACGACTAGACATTCGTCAGGAGGCCGACCGTCATACGGGAGTATTGTCCGAACTGACACGTTATCTTGATCTGGGAGATTATGCTAGCTGGGATGAAGCGGCACGCCCAACGTTTCCTGCTGGCGGAACTCGATAACAGCCGCCCTTTAATTCCACCCGCCTGGCAACCTTCTCCTGAAGCTAGGAAGTCATTGAAACCTGTCGTGTTGTTGCAACGCAACGCCCCGAACGGCTAGGTGCCTATGTCATTTCCATGGCTCGGGAAGCTTCCGATGTACTGGCAGTGA
>JAWDJN010000071.1:0-69606 GCA_037788925.1 Mytilus galloprovincialis
ACGAATACGCCCCAAAAAAGCCGTGGGTATTCTCACGTGCTCTGGAAGTAACAGCAGATCATGTTTTGCATCTGTCGGGTTGCTCATATAAGTACAATGCTGGTTTAAAAAGTTTCAGTGTAAGCAACAACCATCTCTCAAGTAAATGCTGATAGAGAATCCACGCTCTGGACTATCGTATCAACAGAGAAATATATACTCATACGCAAACTCTGCTGGATATGCCATGGTACAGATAACCTTAACAGTACACATCTGACTGCAGCAGATGCCCATATCGACTATTACTATCTTTTCAGGGACACTCGAGGACAAAATATTTGAAAGCCAGAAACTTAATTCAAACGTTGGAGAGCTGATAAAACCATAAAAAAAAGAAAAAAGAAACGCTATACCAAATAAGGAATGCAGGGAGGGAGATATATTCCTTAATTAAATTAATTATGTATAACAAAAAATTTAGATAAATCTTTATCCGTATTTTTATGCCAGTTCCGAATTATAAGCTAATGGACTGGTGCTACTCTTGGTGGCTAACAGTCTATCCGCAAAGGTATCGGCTAAGTGGTAGTAATAACATTGAACCAGATGCGCATCCGGACTATTAACTTAAGTTAATGTCTCCTCGGTTATGCCCAAAATATTGAAAAAGCCAAAACTTTACACAAACTTCGAAATTCTGATAAAAAAACCCAAACAGGGCATAAAAAAACAATACCCGGATAAGAAATCAGAGCTATACGTGAAAAACATACAACAAACAACAGTAAAAGATTCAGCAGTCAAAAGTGTTTTATCAATAGAAATTATGCTGTGACGTTACGCACGGTATTGGTGCCACTCAGCGTTACACGACGTTCCTAATAAAACGACGATTTTGACGTTGTTCCACGGAAAGTTTTCAAACGTTGACCTTAAATTCTACTCATGTGAAAATGCCGCTTAAAGTAAAGAGATGTTCGAAGTTGCTTCTTTATATGGTTTTATTTTTTCAAGCCGGTGAAAATGCAAAATTCCATTGAATTAAAACAAAATTTTGAATACATGAACAATTTTTAATTATTGCGAAGAATTGTCTGCAACAATAGCACAAAATGACAATTTGATGTCTTGTAAAATGATTTAAATATATAAAGAGAAGATGTGGTATGATTGCCAATGAGACAACTCTCCACAAGAGATCAAAATGACACAGAAATTAACAACTATAGGTCACTGCACGGCCTTCAACAATCAGTTTCTTCTATTTCTTAAAATTAAGCAATGCTCTCTCTGCCAGAAGACGTCTCCTATCTTTGCTAGTGAAATTGTAAATATTTCGTTTCTTGTTTCTGTCTCTTTTCCCCAATTACACGTTTATATATGTTTGTTGTAATTTGGTAATTTCGCTTCCTCAATATTCAAATGCTTCTTGATTTGTCTTTGATTATGTGAAAGATGTATAGGTAGTATATCGCAAGCTATTTTTCTTTTCATAATCTTATTTTATCAACATTTCAATAATGGGACTATTATACTGTATACTAACGTTAATATAAAAGTCCAAGAATTTGGTTTTATTTAATTTTTCTTAAACAGTAACTTATGATTACATTATAATTCATATTATTTATTTTAACGTATAAGTAAGTCCACAATCTTAACGTCAATCCCGATTTTATGGAAAATGTTAACTATATCATTATTTAAAAAATCTCTAACAAAAAACTTTATAAAATGTGCATCATGTTTGAAAAAGAAATACGTGCTCTTATGCTGCCGTTGCGAACTTTCAACAATTGAAAGCAATAATTGAAAGTTGGTCGGGGTCTAAATTATTTTTTTTTAAAAAGAAAACGTTTTCATTGATTAAATTTTTTAAATCAGGATTGTTTTACCAGGCAAATAATTAAGAAAATTCATGTTATTAACACATTTACACATTTTGCACATTAATTAGGCCGTTAGTTTTCTCGTTTGAAATGTTTTACATTTGTCATTTCGGGGCTTTTCATAGCAGACTATAAGGTAAGGGTTTTGCTCATTGTTGTTTGCATATAGAAATTATTAATTGGTCTTATACGGCCGCATCTTCTACTGTATTGTGAAAATGAGAACCGTGATTCTGTACTGTTTTGTTTTTGCTTTCGGAAACATATTTTGCAAGCTATCCTTTCATCTGATATTTTTTCACAAACTCAAGCTTCAAAAAAGGGTCGGCAATCAATACTTTTTTTTTTTTAATATTTGAAATTATAGAATTTGGCAAAGTATGGAAAACTTTTACACAGACCAATACCTACATCACAGATTACCAGCAGGTCGAAATCCGATTTTGAATAATGCAACTTTTTCTTTTTTACTAGATGTGATTTTTTTAAGTAACTGCTATATGTGCATGTTTACATAGTTCAGTATTTCCTCAAGAAAACAACTATGGACCGTCAGGAATGCATTTCATGCATTTTTTTATACTATACAATATTTTTGGTTCCGCGCTTCCATTTTCAACACATAACAAGCACTTGTCTCAGAAAAAAAATCACATTTCTATACCGGAAAATTGAGGTTTATGTACAGAGGTATATTTTTTCTGAGACAAGTTCGTGCGTGGATGATGAACAAATGACAAGGAATTCAACTTCACTGCTTTAATATCTATTATATTGTGGTGATACACATACGTATACTCTGGTTTGTTGTTATATATTATATTTATAATTGTATATAGCAGTTACATGTATGTATAATTTTCATCCAATTGTATATCATTCTATTCTACGATTCCAATAAAAGTGCAGTACAAGTGCATGGTGGACACTCTTCTATAACAATTCGATTTTTCCAATAGATTGGATTTGAGTAGACATTCATATTTTCCCAAAAAAACTTTCTTGTGATATTCTTCCGCATGCGTTAACACAATTTTTCTGTACGTGTGCATTTTTTAATGCATATACATATTTGTAACGACATAATATTTTCGTATTATAAATTTCTGTTTTTATTAGTATTCATTGAAGAAGTGAATTTATAACAAGCGATAAGAAATGTTATTTTGCACTCGATGATATCCGCGTATTTATACGATCGGTTACCAGTCAAAAACGAAAGTCAAATCTCTATGGCAACAATACATCGGAATTCCCTCACGGTCATCGCGATGTAAAAATTAACATTCAAGCTATGTTTTGTGGTGTTCTGCAAAGATAAAAAAAGATCTACTTTAAACCGCAGATTGATTGGTTGATTTTTTTTCTAGAATGAGTTGGGAATGTCTGTAAATTAATACCTTGGAGCTAGCTGCTACATGTTTGTGTGCCATCCATCATATATGTCGGACAACTACTCTCTCACTCTCTCTCTTTCGTTCTTTCTCAAATTATGGTAAAAGAAAAGTTTCGATTTCAATATACTAGTTTCATCACATGCCTATGTACCAGGCAATTCTGTTGGAGATTCGAGAAAATAATCTTCATTCTGCCACACTACTTCTAAATGTAATAACCTTATTTTTCAAACACATATTGCTAGGTAGATGACTAGGAATTGTTCTACTCACAGTAGATAAAAAATGATCGTTAGCTATACTGAAATGTTTATGACATACAAATAGTTCTCTGATAAAACGTTTTGTTAAATGAGTCGATGCGACAAAAAAATGATTGCACGTTTTACTGAAATTTTCACGACTAAGGTGTACTTTTTCTCATAAATTTTTTGTGAGAATTTTCATTCATGTGTATAGCTTCGAATCTTTTAATAGCAACGCTAGGAATTACAGATACTATCTGGCTTAGGAGGATAATTAAGAAGATCTCACTTTTGATCACCTTTTTCTTTTTCAATGTATCTTGCTTTTATAAAGTGGGAGTGTGGTTATTAGTAAGTTATCTCTCTGTTATACCTCCGGGGCCTTGTCTTTATGAAATATCCGAGTTAAATATTTCGACATCTTATATGCATGAATTAATGCAGATCTGTATTTTAATTCATATTAAACGAGAACTTTATTTTATATAGATCAGACTATATCATAAAATTATGTTATGCCAAATATGCAAGAAAATTCGTATACAGTTTAACGTTATTATAACGCGAACGTCAAATTACGGTTACGGGGACATTTCATTGGACATCTTAGATCGTTTCGGATTTTCTAACTGCAACTCAAACAAAAGTACATATCATATCATTTTAAAGGAAATTAAATGTATTTTCCATTCATATCAGTTAACAGGTGTTAAAAAATTGAGATATAGTAGAATTTCGTTTGATAAAAAGCCTCTGAATTATTCTTTGTGTTATTTTGTCCATCGGGACATTTTATTGGACACGGGAAAAATGACGATGTTTTTAAAATAAGACCGCAGTTACTTAATGATGACTTCAGATAGCTTCTTCGGGACATGTATAATTTTTCTGATATTATTAAAATCCATTTTCGTCCGTTATATCTTATGAAAGTGAAGACAGAAAAAAAAAAATTACGGGTTGAGCAGCTAATTGGGACATTTTTTCTCTTTTTTATTCAAACTCTTTTGACGATCTTCCTTCTCTTAAAGTTAAAAACGTCTGTTACTTCATTTTAAGTTAAATGTATACAAAACAATTGCAAAATTTTTAACCATTCTACTTACTAATGAATCCGCACTGGGATTTTAAAGACTCACATAAAACAAAATTGTAACAGCGGGACACCCTTGAAATGACGTTATAGGCATCGAAATGAGCAAAGTTTTTCATTAAAAAATAGACAAAGCACAAAATCATCTATGTTATTGATTTCTGTGGTTTATTTCCTTTCGAACGATATGCATAACATGGATATTTATTGTATAGGATAAGAGCTTGAATTTGAATAACCCGCCTTCTAACCCATATTTCCAAAGTGACACCAATATCGTGCGCAACGTCTGTATATTTCGGACCCTATATTTCATATGAAAACACTTTTTAATTGTTATAAATTCATTTCGTCTTGATCTCATAAATGTTTACCCTTTATGATTGTTATGAACAAATTGTGTTGTATGTCATTGCTAAAATATAATTAATAATAAATACAAGCATTGAAATGAAGTGTCATTGTTCCATATACTGATAGATGCTTTGTACCCATATTATATTTTTCGTGCAGAAATTCAGACTTGTCTTAAAATGGTGATTATTTTAATGAAGTGAATTATACGAAAAGCCATAGAATTTAAAAATATAGTTAAAAGACTGCAATAGTATCTGTTATTGGTAAACATTTCATTAAAATCAGACAATGAATAATCTAAGAAAGTGTTTTTATATGAAAAATAGAGCATAATTTTGGGAGTGATGAAACACATTTTAAATTCTGACTACAAAATAAGTCGGTACCTGTTGCAGGATACCCAGGAGTTAAAGGATCTCCAGACCCTAAAAATATTGTCCCGCGTTGTGCCCCCGAGGCCGGGAGCCACCAATCATGAGGATATACTTGTGAACTATCAGTTTGTCCCATGGCATAGTCTGCTGGATCCGAGTATAATATAATTCCTATGGCCCCATGCACATAAGCTAGATTTGCCTACAATATAAATAAAACCAGATGCTCCGCAGGGCGCAGCTTTATATGACCGCAGAGGTTGAACCCTGAACGGTTGGGGCAGCAAGTATGGACAGAACATTCAAGCTGGATTCAGATCTAAATTTGGATTGTGATTAAATAGTTGACACAGCATAGGTTTCTGACACAGAATGAATGTGGTCTAATGAATTTAAAATTATTTTTTTTGCCTTTGAGCAATTCACTATGCTGTTGAATATTAATCCTCTCAACAAAAATGTTTGAAGAAATTTTCTTTTTATTTATGAAATCTGAAATGAGAAAAATTGAACCCTGCCCTCCAATTTTTTTTTTCACATCCCCCTTTCCCTTATTCCAAAACTGATCTCAATTCAAATTTCTAATGGAGTTTGCAACAATAACTACTCATTTAAACACATCATAAAATATTAAAATGTAAAAAAAGTGCTTGTTATCACTGAATGGTAAAGATTGTTTTAATTTATCAGTTGGTAGTAAAAGTGAATATACATTGTATATTGTGTAAAACATTGATTTTTAAGTTGATTCAACTACTATTCTGGACAAAGAAAGATAACTCCAATTGAAAATTTCTTGCTATTTCGCAATATTGTGCAATTAGATATTTCTTGCTATTGCGCAATACTGTGCAATTGAAAATACTTGCTATTACACAATACTGTGCAATTGAAGATTTCTTGCTATTGCACAATACTGTGCAACTGAAAATTTCTTTCTATTGCACAATACTGTGCAATTGAAAATTTCTTGCTATTGCTGTATACTGTGCAATTGAAAATTTCTTGCTATTGCACATTATTTGATATAATAATTTTGGATCCTGATTTGGACCAACTTGAACACTGGGCCCATAATAAAAAATCTACATGTTTAGATTCAGCATATCAAAGAACCCCAAGGATTCAATTTTTGTTAAAATCAAAACTAAGTTTAATTTTGGACCCTTTGGACCTTAATGTAGACCAATTTGAAAACCGGACCAAAAATTAAGAATCTGCATACACAGTTAGATTCGGCATATCAAAGAACCCCAATTATTCAATTTTTGATGAAATCAAACAAAGTTTAGTTTTGGACCCTTTGAGCCCCTTATTCCTAAACTGTTGGGACCAAAACTCTCAAAATCAATCCCAAACCTTCCTTTTATGGTCATAAACCTTGTGTTTAAATGTCATAGATTTCTATTTACTTAAACTAAAGTTATGGTGCGAAAACCAAGAAAAAATGCTTATTTGGACCCCTTTTTGGCCCCTAATTCCTAAACTGTTGGGATCTCAACTCCCAAAATCAATCCCAACCTTCCTTTTGTGTTGATAAACCTTGTGTTAAAATTTCAATGATTTCTATTTACTTGTACTAAAGTTATTGTGCGAAAACCAAGAATAATGCTTATTTGGGCCCTTTTTTGGCCCCTAATTCCTAAACAATTGGAACTAAAACACTCAAAATCAATCCAAACCTTCCTTTTGTGGTCATAAACTTTGTGTCAAAATATCATTGATTTCTATTTACTTAAACTAAAGTTATAGTGCGAAAACCTAGAAAATGCTTATTTGGGACCTTTTTGGCCCCTAATTCCTAATCTGTTGGGACCAAAACTTCCAAAATCAATCCCAACCTTCCTTCTATGGTCATAAACCTTGTGTTTAAATTTCATACTTTTCTATTTACTTAAACTAAAGTTATAGTGCGAAAACCAAAAGTATTCGGACGACGACGACGACGCTGACGCCAACGTGATACCAATATACGAACAAAATATTTTCAATTTTTGCGGTCGTATAAAAATGGGCAAAATAAAATATCCTATTGCCTGAACTGCAAGATTTACCGAGGAATTAAACACCAAGAAGGCTTTTAAACATCCTAGTTAAAAAGGTGTGAGTGGTTTCTCTTATGATTTAACAATATAAACAAAGTTATCCTTTGAAGTACAAGATTTCACAACTGTACAAAACGTAAAGTTTCCTATATAAATGCATGTATTATAACAAGGTGTTTATGTTAATATAGATCTCACACTGAACTGACGAATGTTCAGGTTTTTTTTAAATACAGACCACAAGGATGTTAAGGTTTGAACATTTTATGTTTTTAAAAACCTCAAACGCTTTTCCTACCTATTTACCTCTTGTCCATACCAAAAATGAACCATAAAGACACCGCATTACATGTATGAAGCAAATATATATCCGGCGGTCAATATTAATGCAAAACCTATCACTTTTTATGTATGCAAACTCAGTAAAAAATGTCAAACGTAAAAACAATCTGCATTTTTTTGTTGGATCGTTGTTTCAGTGACATCTTCCCCCATATCCTTTTTATTGCCACTGTCATCAGATTCAGTATACTAGTACATTACAAGGGCTCTTACTTTATCTCCTCGAAATATCTTCCCATATCTTGCAATTACTATCTTCCCGGATACATTTATATTTAAACTGTCTAGATGTGTATAATCCTCAACTCTTCCATAGTTAACATATATCAGCTGATCCTGGAAAAAAACAATAATATGTATAACAAATCCATACAGTCATAATATTCAACCTAATGTGGATTCTTAATTTTTCTTTGGATAACAATTTTCGTCGGTTTCGTAGATACAGGTGACCATGATTTCAAATTTTCCATGAATTACAAATTTTATAAAGACTTATGCAGTAATTGACAAAACAACGAAATCAAATGTTCACAAAAATGGAAAAGGTCCTCAATCCACTTAAATGGATACCCACGACAATAAATGAATCCACAGTATTCATAAGTAACTTGTGTGTTAATGAAGCGCGCACGTTCAGTGCATCTTCTAATGATTTTCGTGAATCTTTTAATATTACTTTCAATAATTTGTTTAAGTGTGAAACAAAATTAGAAATTAGAAACCACGCTGAAATTTAAGTTTCCCCCAGATAGCCGTAGGACACATATTGTCTCTTTTCGAACATTTATCATAATCTGAAACCAGGAATTAGTACTTTTAAATGTTTAATTAAACAAGCAGAGTTGAACCCTAAATATAGGTTGGTTGTTGTGTTATGTACGGCTGCCTCATCGACGTTTACCAATCGTATTACATCAATCATATACACAAACGAGTAAGAATATATGAATGGGGCAAAATTAAACACGGCCAGAACAAAATTCGACAAAACCTTACAACACTGAGTTCACATAACACTGCAAAGAAAACTTAAAATCGAGTAACACAGACTCCTCAAAATAGAGGAGATAAACTCATGTGATACTGAAGGGTAATCAATACCAGTCTACTAGGGGACACGGAATACAACCAAAACTGTTCACTGTTGTCATGAAATTCAGCAAAGATACCAGGCGTGCATTGCATCACAGGAGATTCACAAGTGGCACTCGAATGATATTAGTAGGAATTCCATATTAATAACAAGGTTGAGGAAAACAGAGAACAAAACCATTTAAAATGTACCAAACTGGCTTCAGTCATTCATACTAAGGGTAAAAAGGATTTTCAACATCTCCTGAACATTTCATTTACAGAAAATGACCATATGTCAATAATACTTCATGTCAGCACAATAGTGTCGACTAATAGGATGGAAATACCCTCGAGATTGAGACGTCCACCAGTAGCGACATCGACCCGATGTTTGTAAATTCATCAAAGACATAAGACCTCATTATTATGTAAGACAAAGTGCAAAACGTAGCTAAGTGTATCTATCCCTGGAGTTAGAAAAAACTGTGTTCCGAAAGATTTTAACATTTCATGAACTGTTAATTTACTGAAGATGACCGTCTCTTGACGAATATAAGAACCGAAAAAAGGATGTTGTCATGTTTCTTCTTACAAAAAGACGATGACTGTTGAAACACACGGTCTAACGTAGCAAATATGTTGGGTTGGATTTTTTTTTTTTTTTATAAAAAACAATATTTGGGTAATAATAATTTCATTGAAAGTTTACTAGTATCAAAGTAATTTTTGCGAATAATAATGTGTTACTTCATATGATTGCATTTTAATTATTTAAAACTAACTAATTATTTAATCAGACTATAAACATTGAAATTTTGATATAAAGCGATGTGTCAACTGTTACACTATTCCACAAAGAGACGGACTAAGATTATTTAGATGTTTGACATTTCAATAGTTTTGATAAATTATCTGTAGTAAAAATGTAATTTTAGAATTCTAATTTGATCTTTACCCTTTAACAATGCAATTATAATGTTGGCCTTTGACGGTGTTTGCATGTGGTTCTATACTTGACTAGGCATACAAGTTAAAACCCATGATAACACTCACATATATGCAGATATTGACATTGAAACAACAGTTTGAAGCGTTTTATAAAATTGACAATTCTTACCGATTCAACCGTTCCTGGTTTAGAATAAGCATTAAAAGGTGGGACAACATTGGACTTGTTTTCCGATTCATCCAATATATCCTCGTATAATGGTGACTTATAGATGATATTGCCGGTACTGTTGTCGACGATCTGTATCTGGTTCATATTATCTTCATCTGTTGTATTAGGATATGACAGCAACACGTCATATTCACTGATAAATACCTCGTCCAATCCATTGTCTGTCCAAAACTTTCGTAACTTGTCGGCTTGTTCCCAGTCGGCGGGAGTGCCAGCAAGATGCGGATATTCTGATAGTTCTCTGGAATAACAGGGGAGAAAACAGTATTATCTACGTAATATTTTCGAATTTAATAGAATATAAGATCTACCAACTTTCCTGGTTTCACAAACATTTAGACATATTTTAAAACCATTGAAAAGTAAGCCCGTTCACACACATTAGTGAAAAATTATGGAATTTTTCTTAAGTATGCAAATGCAAATATACAATAATTCACATGGTTTATATAGCAGGGGTATATTTTTATAAACTGGTATGGCCATACGAAGAATTTCAATGTTTCCATGATTGAACTTAAAAGTCAAGTCATGTAATCTGAGTTTTGAAATGGACACATATGACCAATGCTAAATGAATAACATGTGTGTGCTTCCCTTTCATTTATATTGATGTATACAATGAAGCTATAATTTGTTTCAAAAACAAGAATCGTGAGACAACATAGGGAAGTGATCCCTGGCCGGCTGGACAGAGTTCTTTGCACCAGGTATCAGATACATTCACGTTTCCTATTTTAAAATATACTCTTGTTCCTCCTAATATAGGACATTGACGTACAGTTCAACAACATAACAATGCGTATGTCCAAATCAACTGAGGCGAATTATTTTTAGGTTTTAGGGGGGTTCGGATGCCTGAAACGGGAGAAGCTTATTTCAGCATTACTATGGGAGAGGTCAATGTATTTACAATAAAAAACTAAAACAATATAACAGAAATGCGGGTTTTTTTTATTAGCTAGTCTAGTGAGTAACAACACAAGTTTCAATATTAAAGTAAATCTCTGTTGGTCAACCAAAACTTTCCGATTCTCCTGTGTCCTGTACTATTGAAAAGCTTCAACACACATTCTTTGTCAACTGTATCATTCCTATGCACATGGAGCATGGCAAGCCTACAAAGCCTGTCACCACCCATTGTAGCCCGTTCCCAGTTTTTCAAACGCCTTAAACTTAAAACGATCTCTCACAACAGACTGATATGACAGGCAGATTTAAAAGTACTTGTAATATTATGAAAACATTTGGGTATAAGTCTTTGTTAGCTAGCTTAAATGCTGTCTGGAGGCTCCCTTCATCTGGCATTGCTACTGTCTTTCTTACCCACCTTTCAAGTTCACATGTTAACTCTTCCATGTTAGTTACGTCCGGAAATGCTTGGAAAAGGGGATCAATTAATATCGGTGTTAGGTAGCACTCCACAGTTAGAAAATAAAATTAAAAATGAGCCACAAAATGTTTTATCGTCTCCTATTCCTGGATTTCTAAAACATTAACCTAACTGTTTGTGTTGTACATGTGCATATGTATGTAATCAGTATTTTCCATAGATTTGATTTTCAAAAGTTAAAAGGGTGAAAAATAATTGCTTTTATGTGTATCCATGTCAACATTCTGCATTTATTTACCATAAAATCTTGCAAAAAGGGGGGGGGGGGACATGTCACATATCCCCAAAATTTGGATCAAACTAGAATTTAAATTGATTATAAATAATTATTATATTTTTGGTCAATGAATTATTTTATCGATTAGCATTTGTTGTTCACTGAGTTGATAGTGTAAACATTGGTAACTATAGCGTTATCGATTCAAAAATAAACCAAGGAAAGTAATAAGCCAGCATACGTATATATAGGTTTTTTTTATACTCATGAGTTACCTTTTTCATCTTTTTTTTACCTTTTTCATCTTTTTTTTCACTTTAAAGAGCCCGTCTTCAACCAGTTTTGTAACGACATTAACATTTGTTTCATTTTTTTTATTTTGATTTGTATTCGAAACACTTATTTTTTTTACCGTCATCGCTATGGTAAAAGCTGCAATCACTGCTGCAGATTGGACACACGGTATGCAGTGTGCCGGTAGATAATTTGAAACTCTAAACTCGCATATTGATAATGTAAAATACATAATAAAAAATAAAAAATGACACTTCTAAAGTTTGGTCGTCGTTTCAAGAGTGAGGCATTTGCCTCAGTTTCCTCCATTACACTACGGCCCTGTAAAAATCAAACTCTAGAATAGATATAGCTAAACAGATGCTAGAATATCCATTTCACTGTTTGCATATTTGTTTGCAATCCCATTTTAAAAAGAATGGAAAGATACCAAAGGGACGTTCAAACTCATAAATCACGTTATGATAACGCCATGGCAATAAAAAAAAAAAAAATGGCCAAAACACAAAACACAACAAAGAAAACCAATTAAAAGACTTAGCAATACTAACACAACCAAAAACCGGGGGTAATATCAAGTGCATCATGAGGCTAAGCAGATGCTGCTTTACACGTGGCACCGTCGTGTTGCTTTTGTAAGTATCAACCCGGTGATAAGTCTAAATTTAATATAAATTAATTTATAAATGACTAGCTATTTGGTTGCCTGTCAATCAAAACTAAAGTTTATGAATCATTTATGTAAATTAAATGTATTTTGCGCCTGTCCCAAGTCAGGAGCCTCTGGCCTTTGTTAGTCTTGTATTATTTTAATTTTAGTTTCTTGTGTACAATTTGGAAATTAGTATGGCGTTCATTATCACTGGACTAGTATATATTTGTTTAGGGGCCAGCTGAAGGACGCCTCCGGGTGCGGGAATTTCTCGCTACATTGAAGACCTGTTGGTGACCCTCTGCTGTTGTTTTTTATTTGGGCGGGTTGTTGTCTCTTTGACACATTCCCCATTTCCATTCTCAATTTTATTATTGACATGTAAAACAGATGCATGAGATACTCTTGTGCTTAAAATCCCACATGTAGGTCAATGGACATGTCAAATGTTGTTTTTTAAATATAGGAATCTCCAAGTTCAGTGCGACACCCTGTATTAAAAGTTTATGACACCGAAAGCAAAACTGACGGTAGATTGACTACATTCATTGTTAAGAAACAAATATTAAAATAGGTATGTACAGTAACTGCTGTTTAATGTATAACAGGATTCCATTGGATATTGATTATTTGGTCTCGATTAGGTAGAAAAAAACAAGATAAAGGGTCAACGTATACAAATAAGGAAGTATTATATCTGCACAGAGAGTAATAAAATAGAAGTTGTGATTGTGTTATAAATTATACCACACAGTTGACGCCAACCTGAGTATATATAAAGGTAAGCTCGAATGATTTAGAAACCCCTTCTTACATTGTATATTACAATTTCTGTATTAGGATTGCATGCTTTGGTGAAGTTTAACTATTTTAATCGGTTATTCACCATAAAATAAATTATCATCTCAGTATCTGTGTAATCTGTCTGTATAAAATTTGATTTTAACATATCATCATCGACATGGTAACAATCTTTTTGTCTCTTCGTTTTAATCATTTGCATTTTAAAAAATGAACATCTGCATCAAATGCCGGATTTAAGGTGGTACCTAACACTACAGGGAGCTAACTCTGTAATATCAGCTTAACGTTTTAATTACGTTGTGTTGTGAAGCAATATTAAGCTTCTCAAAGATCAAAATTAGTGTTTGTCAAACTGCTATATAACCAGTGTAATTTTTCTGATAAAACGGTTGGTTCAAATTTTTAGAAATTTTTATATCTTTGTCAAGGAATCATGTAAAGCTCATGAACATTTCGTTATTTTATTGTTCAAAGTTTCTCTTTTTTTTTTATCCCGTTTGAATGGTTTTTACACTAGTAATTTGTTTAGGGTCCTTCATAGCTTGCTGTTCGGTGTGAGCCAAAGCTCCGTGTTGAAAGACCTTAGTACTTTGATCAGTAATGGATTACTTTTACAAATTATGACTTGGATGGAGAGTTGTCCCATAGGCACTCATACCACATCTTTTTATATCTATGTGATTTATTCACCTCACAAGAAAGCCGTTAGCATCTTTAGGTTCGCATCCGAACAGCTTATGATTTTATTCATAAATCATTTACATTTAGTTGAATGTATATAGGAGATTGTGAATATAATGAGAAGATATAGTATGCTTGCCAATGAGACAACTCTCCACAAGAGACCGAATGACACAGCTATAGATCATCGTACGGTACAATTTATTGCTTTATTACATCTGTCATGTATGTGTGCTGAAAATAAAACGAATATCCCCTCTATAAAATAAATATTCCTCAACAACTACAATAAAAGTCACTAATTCCGTTTCGATACACATCAGACTTGAAAGTAGTTTTGTAAATGAAACAATAAAATATGGGTGGGGAAATTTAGAATAGTTTGATGGAAACTTTTGAATCAATTCATACAGTTCATAACTTTTGAATCAATTAATACAGTTCATAACTTTTGAATCAATTAATTCAGTTCATAACTTTTGAATCAATTAATACAGTTTATAACTATTGTATGAATCTTAAACTAATAAAACTCTTATTCTTATTCTAAAAATAAAGGGAGTAGCTGATATGTAGCATACATAAATGATAGCAACACGAGTTATTTAGCTTCATTATAATAATAAATGAGGGTATTACAGTTCAGGTCTCTGTTTTATTTCCCGTTATTTTTTTGGCTTAAATTAGCAACGTGTAACGACATTGCAAAATTCAAACATTGTTTTTCGTTAGGTCAACGATAACTTTCAAAGGTCACAACAAACCCGTGGCAACGGTAGTTTATGGTTTCTGTTTGAATTATGGAACCTTAATTGTGGTAAAACTTCATAGAAATCTAAACTATTATATACCAATTAATGTCCTGAAAAATGGAAAAAATGCTTTTATGCCCCTTTTTGGCCTCTTATTCATAAACAGCCACGACAATAATTCCCAAAACAGAATCACAACCTTTATATTTAAATTTGAAAACTTGTGCTGAAATGTTGTATCTATTCCGTAGACCATAGAATATTCGTTAGCATCTTTGTCATATTTCTGCTTGTAACTATGTTTTTTTGTTACATTTTCTCATGTCCATGAATTTTATAGCTTGCCAAGCTGTATGGGTGTTGGACATTGTTGAAGTTCGTACGTTGACCTATACGGCATGTACTTGCTAACATCTTCGTCAGTTGGTCTCTAGTAAGCTGCATATGAATGCCCCATACTCGAGGCCCCATGAGTCATCGTCACATCAATCATATTTCTTTTAATATCAAAAGGTTTTCACAGTTTTCCGTTCAGATATTTTTTTTCAATTGCTATTTTCTATTTGCATATTCTTTTTGCATCTCATAATATGGTTCATAATGACATTTGGTAAACCAGAATTACATCTTAACCCCTATCCCCGATCTCACTTTTATATATCTATCAGTTGGGTTCTCAATTTGGTCAGTCACTAGGTTTTGTTGAATAAGTTGATTCGTCAACGGTTATGATCATATATTAGATAAACACCTGAGGGCGTTAGCCCGATTGTGTAAACTAATTTACTCCAAGGTTTTATGGCTATTGGAATATTATAGATTCCAATGATTAAGAGAAAAGGGGGTTGGCTTTCAGCAATTTAATCATATTATTATTCTGAGGAAAACAAGATACACGAATCACAGGCACTTGTCCCAGAATTTTTTCCCCCTGTATACCTTAAGTTAATATAACACCTTGTGTTCTGTTAAGGTATATAGGAGAAAAAAAATTCTGAGACAAGATACACGAATGCATTTAATGACTTCCTGATGTATGTTTAGAAACTAGGAAGAAAACTTGATATACAGATATCACCCGATTGAAATGATTTTTTATTGTAGTTGCCCAGATCATTATCCGGAATTTCCAACAATTTATCTTTTACACATCTCAACATTACATTTACATATACATGTATCTGTGGTTTTAGTGGTTAAAACATGTAAATTTATTAGTGACTGAAAAGATACAACACATTCCCACTTACTTCTTTAAATTCCACTATGCCCAGGCATGTTTATATCTTAAGTATGTGTTCTTGTTATAAAAAGTGAGACTTCCCTTTTTCTTCTCCATCAAAATAAATAAACGAAATGTAAATTTATTTCAAAAGGGTCGAAATGTCAATTGAGAGAAATGTTCTTGTTATGTCTTGTATTGACTGTTGGTAAAGTCGAGCAAGCTGTTAAAAATAAATTCTAAAATTGGATTTTACGCGATCTGTTATTTATATCAACCATGCATAAAAACAAAACTGATTCAACAATGCGTTTATAGTTTAACAATAAAAGAGTATCATGTTTAAGTATAAAAAAAAAAATAAAAAAATGTATGTTTTTAAATAATATTTAACAATCAAATGTTACTCTAAGTTGGACTTGTTTACCATCGACCAATGTACTTTGATTAAAAGGTAACATTTGAAAATATGCTGTGAGATAAACTATAGATTCTGTTTCCTTTTTGTAATCAGAATAAACTTGTTCATTGTAGGGGAAACCTACCTTAGGTATTTTCTGATATTGTCTGCTCGAATGCCATTTATTATCTCCTCACTAATTTTGGGATCACCATCTTTTATGATAGAATCGGAAACACCCGGAAGAAATGTACCGTCCTGTTTTGGAGCCTCATTCTCCTCTGGACATGTTGCAAATCGTCCAATCAATATTCCTATGACAAACCCTACAATGATTGCCACAGCACCACATATCCAGATCTTTCTGTTAGCATGGCTGCGATTAGCATCCTTAAACATATACTCATGAGAATCCGACATATCCATAATTGATTGTTATGCACATACGATATGACAGACAGGATCCTAGTCCTACTGGTATGAGTGTACTTTATATGTTTACAAGTTCATTGAAGAAGGCTGTTTAAATTTTACGGAGTATTTATACATTTATTAACACGTAGCTATAGATTATGCAGTAGGTCAATGTACTGAAATAGGTTACATACAATAATGAGAGGTATTACAAAAAGTGATTTCGTTTAATACAGTGCATTCAAAAAAAAGTTTTTATTAAGTTTTGTTGCGTGCTTATTGTCGATCTGATGAGTCAGGCCTTTAACGATTTGTAGAGGTTTTTTTAAGCCTCATGCTGTTGACACTTACATTTGATTATAAACAGTGAGATTATATAAAGTTACAAATGAGACAGTAATCTATCAGAAACCAAATTCTGAGAATGCAAATAACTATATGACGCTTCATCGCGGCCTTTGATAATGGGCAAAACCCTTACCGTATACAGAAGGCTATACAGGGCCCCGTCATGACAAAATGTGAACCAATTCGAAAGAGATAAACGGTCTGATTCACAACCACAACTAACCCCATCCCATTCTGTATGTGCCTGCCCTAAGTACGGAGCCTGTTTACTAGTATTAGTAGTTATAGTTGGTTGATGATTGCTTTTTTGTTTTTTGTTTGTAATTTTAATCATGATAAAAAAGGCCGATTTCAGAAATTAACATGTGATCAAGGTCTTATTCAGTGTATATAAAGTGCGAATTCAGCTAGTTCATTTTTACTGTTATATGCGGGTATGTCTATTGTAGAATAAAGGATCATGGGAAAACTGTATTTGTTTACGTTTTGAAAATATCAAGTTAAAGGATTTTAAGTTAAGTTTTAACATATTTTCATTGTGATATGTCTTTATAATATACAAACATAGCATTAAACTTCAAATAAGTGTTATAAAAGCATCATAATATAGCATATCGATTATTGAAAGCGATCCATTTTAACTATAGATGCGATGAATTATCACTGTTAGTGCAGTCATTATTAATGTAGAATTTTCAAAGATGCGAGGAATTTTTATTGTAGAATTATGTGATAAATGCACTTGCAACAAATGAAAAAAAAACTTAGTTGATGACTTTAGGATTTATGATACATGTATTTTCCAATTGAAATACAAACTCCTCATTCATTCTTCATCAAATATATAGCTTTTCAAACTTGTAACAAAAGCGATTCTCAAAATGTCATATTGTATTCTTCAAATTACGTTTCTCCTTGATTTTAACTTATATAGTGAATCACTGGAGCGTGACAGCAGCGGGCCCTCTTAAGCAGTCAGTGGGCCCCTACTTATGAAAAATTCTAGATCCGCGAATGGATACTACCACAGAGGTAAAACCATGCACATTTGGGTTATTGTACACGAAATGCATGCTACAATTCATTTTTGTTGATTTTAGACCCTTTGGAACTCTATGTGGGCTATTTCAGCAACTAGGCAAAAAATCCCCAAACTTGATACATGGTCAGATTCAGCATGTCAACGAATTCCAAATATCTATATTAAAGGACTTTTGTCTATAAATTTGGACCCCACAAAATTGAAAAAGGGACTAAAAATATGAAAAAATGCATGCATCGGATACTTTTGTTATTGAAGGCATGACTGTAACAATAGGATGAATATACAAAAATATCTTTTTCTGGGGTCTCATTGGGGGGTTCTGATCCCGGATCCCGCTTACTGTTTTGGCAGATTCCCGTATTCCGCTTATTGTTTTGTCAGATTCCCGTATCCCGCTTATACTATGCAGTTCTAATTTTTTGTAATTATCCGTGTCCCGTTAGACTTCATTTCCCGTTTTTCTCTACACAATCATTTGACTTTCACCTGTCACGCTTGCAAAAAATCGGCAATCCGGCGTGACGCTTATACCCAAATGCGACCCACTATTTTACTCTATTTTGACTCATATAAAGCCCATTATAAATATATTAAAAAAGTAGCGTAGATTTTTTCATCCCTTTTTATCCCGTCTCGTTTCGTTTTTGAGCCATATAGATGTCGTACATGTGACAATGAGACAACTCTCCATCCGAGTCACAATTTATAAAAGTAGACCATTATACGTCAAAATACGGTCTTCAACATGGAGTCTTGGCTCACGTTATAAAGGGCCCCAGTGTAAAACCTTTTAAACGGGAAAACAAAGGTGCAATCTATATCAAGATGTACGTAATTAGTGGTGAAGTGTCATGGAAATGGATAAAAAAAATAAGGATAAAGATCTCTATACGCTTTATAAGAAACTAAATGGAATACATTTGAAATAAATGTTATTTCTATTGAATTAAGTAGAGTGTTTTAAAACCAAACTTTTATCCGTAAGTTAAATTTTATCAAATCTTTCTCTTACTTTATCTATTATTTGAGCAAGTCGGCTAAATTAAGGCTTTACAGCTAATTTCCTAATGCATGTAAAGCAAAACTTTGGTTGGCTTGCTTGCTTTGTTTGTATAATTGTTTATACAAACTTTGTAAATAAGATTGACACATTTAAACAATATGAATAGGCATAGTTTAACCTGTATTTTTAATATTTGAATTAAATTGGGTGTTATCATAATGATTATCCAATAAAAAAAGCAAGCAAATCAACTAAAGTCTTGCTCTACATGCTTAAAGAAATGAGCTGTAATAGATAAAAAAAATAATAATTATACTGTTGCGGAGACGATTTGAAATGTGCAGTGGAATAAATTGTTTCATATAAAGTTCGACGATTTGGGATTTGGGAGTTCGACGATAATGTTATACCAATTTCATAATTATATCCATATCATATAACTAACGAATGTTTGCTAATAACTACGTTTTAATCCAATATTTACAATATATACAATCATTTTCGTAATACAATTTCACAACATTGTTTTCGATGTTAACTTATCGCATGATAAAGACGATCTGTTTACGTCTGAACATTAGACATAAAATTTCACACTCATTTAACCTGATTCCCAGAGATGGTCAAAACAAAGTAATTAAATTAAATAGCCACAGCTGCACGTGCAGACGATTTTTACTTGAACTCTAAATGACTAGACTGACCTACTGAAGGTGTCATAAAATTTAGGAATACCGTTAAGATTAACCATTAACTTTCTACACAGTAATAAATTCTTTGGAAAATACTGTTATCTTTAAATAATCTTAGCAGACGAAAATGTAGCTCTATTTCAACATAATTATATTGAAAATTAACGATAAAAATAAACTTGCAAAATTATAAGTGCAATCAATAAAAACCGATTTCTACTCTATTAAAAAATCCTAACTATAAACAATCATACAAATAAAAACTAAACAGCTATTGTCTTCAATTCATATACAGTGAAAATGCACCGCATATACAATACTAATGATTCGCTCCACAGTTAAAATGAAAGAATAGTATCATTATTCGACAGTAAACATGACTAGCATTACGAAATCATCATAGTGGAATTTAGTTAAATATGAAGAAACTGAATGACAAAACATATTCTACGTTATACAACTTTAATAATTGTATTAAAATGAATATTTTTTACTGCAACAACATCTCACCTGTTAGTTATAAAGCACCTGCACGATCTGTTCGTGAAATGTCCTAAAAATTCACCTATTTTGGTATATATTTCACAGTTGGATGGCTTAAGGCGCGATAAATCCCGCTCGCATCTCTTACTTTGTTTTATTAGTATTATGTATTTCTGAACATATACATTTTAACTATTTTTCTTCATTTTCTTCAAAAATTAAAAAAAGTTCGTCTGTTTATTTATCATTCTACATTAGACATTTATGGCATATACAGTAAAAATGATATTTTAGGATCCGCACTTTACATACACTGTTATTTAAAGCCTATATATAATTATTCTCCAAAAAAATCAATTTATTTTACGTATCTATATTCCAGTTGTAAACATGAGCTGCCAATATTAAGAAAATGTGTTTCATTTAAATTATTAATCTGAATATAGCTTCAAGAGGACATAAATATTTCTTAGACAAGGTATCTTACACAAATTGGTGACAACAAGAACAAATATCTTTCAGTGTTATATGTCCCTTCCTTAATGTCGGTATGCTTGCTACTTCATTTATTTTCATTAATTATTTACTGCATGTGGGATTGCAGTAATGTAATATGTATAAATAAACTAAATTAATTTAACACATGGCATGGGTCAAATCTCTTTGTTTTGACTGTGCTATAAGCTGGACAATGCACAGCAAAGGTGTGCATTAACTACCTCAGATATACGGCACAGTTCAAATCTATTTTTACCTTTAGGGGCGGTTCCTGGCAGTTTTAAAAGGGACGTTATTCCATCAAATTAAAAAAAAATATGTCACCCAAGTGTAGCGAGACTAAAGACAATATTGACTATTTTAAGCTAAAACACGATACTTTGTCCAATCCAAGGGTTAACGACCTGTTCGCCCCCAACCCCGAATCCGCCTTCTGCCTTGAAATTACGACAAAGTTGAACTTTGAAAAAAACATCGTAGTTTCAAAATAGGAAAAAAAAAAAGGTTTCTCATTCCCTTTTTTTTTTTTTTTTATCTAAGCTGGGACTTAAAATAATTTATTATATTTTGTGTACAACGTAAATCTTAAATCAGTGTTTTAAAGTCATAAAGATAGTTAAAACAATTTTTGGTAATTTCTGCCAAAAAAAAAAAAGAAATGAATATCCGAATAAAAGAAATCTGATTTGGATTAATTTTTAGACTCAATGGAATTTATAACGACTTTTTGAATATCTATTCCTATAAAGTGACTATTTTTGGATCGAATGAAATGAGGATCATATTTAAAATATAACATTAACGGTACCAATTTTCTGCACCAGATGCGCATTTCGACAAATAATGTCTCTTCAGTGATGCTCGTGGCCAAAATATGTAAAATCCAAAGCTTATATAAAAGATGTAGAGCTATAATCCAAAAAGTTCCAAAATGTATAGCCAAATCCGTGAAAGGAATCAGAGCTTTCCATGTTTTGTTTTAAAACTAGGGGATTAGCTTTAAGTTTGTTTTAAAACTAGGGGATTAGGTGGAGATTAACTAGACTTCATTTAGATGGACGTGTCTTAAAAAGTTATACAGTAGATCAAAAGAAATTTGGGAAAGTTGCAGGGAGTAAACGGTTTTGAAAGAGGAACGTATTTTCTGTTTATTTAACAATTCAAATTTAGGTAATATCACATCTTCCTCGATTCCTTTTTTCTCTAAGCAAAACATTGAGGGAAAGAAATTCAAAAGCAATTAATCTAAACTCAATAACCCTTATACTATTAAATCGCAATTTTAGAAGAAGTCTAAATATAAAAAAATGAATAATTTAAAACTTACCAAAGTCGTATTTCCCCCTTTCTTTACCCTACAAGAAACTTTGCTAGGATCCGTGGATTGCGGAATAACGTCCACATTTCTAAAACGTTCACGTAAATTGATTGCGTCATGTGTTAAAACAGTTATTGGCCAATCAAATTGGTATATGTAATTTAATCTGCACAGCACGAGATGACCCAATAAACCGAACTCCTTCGTCGTTCAGGTTAAGCAGGGTCACTCGAACTGTGCAGATTAAATAACATATACCGACTTGCTTGGTCAATAACTATAACTTAAATCTTGAATTTCCATCTCATTAATTTGATTTAAGAAAAATTATAAGATCATAAGTGGAAGTATGAATCAACTTTAAAGAATTTAGGAAAATATTATCTTACCTCCTATACATTTCTAGTAATGTGATTGGTTAAAAGCGTCCGCGTGAAGACCGTGTATATTTGATATTAGGTTAGTAGGGAGGCGGGGCTTATTTCATACACGGTTATTAGTGGAGTTACGTACCTTTATATTCAAAATTAGGTAGTAGGGATGCGGGGCTTATTTCACACACGGTTAGTAGTGGTGTTACGTCCCAGTTTATAAAAACCAAACGGAACTGAGGAAAAATCTTAAAGGTTTCAACAGACGAAGAGATTGATGATTAAGATTGAAATAAATTCATTAAACACATTTAAAACGTGGCCTAACAAGTTGTTATCGTTGGCTATTGTTCTTGTAGGATCAATGGAGGTAGTTTCTTAATGCTAACAGTATTGAAGACTGGCTTGCTCATTTTGATAGATCACAAGTCTAAATTTTACACGTTAAGATATAGTCGGTAAGATAAATTCGTTACATAGTGTGTTAGTGACGTAATACTGTATATATGGGGTCAGTAAATTCCATATTAGGTCACTAGCACACAATGTAACTAATATTATTTCCCTACCAGAGGTTTACCTTTAGTATTGTCTATCTTGCGTCTAATTGTAGATGCCAATTTACTTCAAATTGTTTGGCCTAAGTTTCTATGTGTTTACGTTATATAAACTCGTATTTAAAATTTCTTTCTTAAACAAAGTTGATGTTTGATTTCAAACTTTTTCATTTGTTCCCCGCTTGTAAAAAAAAGTGGGTTTTCTTTTCTTTTCTCCCCATGTGTCAAGCTTGTGAGTTTCTGTTAAAATAACAACGTAACTGAATGAGAGATCGTTTGTATTCTGTTAAACATCAAGAGTTGTCCCTCTCTTTACACTTCAATTCAGTATTTTTAAAGCCTATTTTAAGAAAAGTAAGCGGCTTATTGTTAGGAATGCAACAAAATAGAATAAACTTCAACAGTAAGTCCAGAATTTGTAGGAACAGGGCTTTTATAGAAACCGCCCAACCAAAATTCTCAGACCGTTTATGACTTTACACTTAATCCGTTGGATGTCTACTGATTGATTTTTTCTTACAGGAAAACATTGTTTTATTGATAAGTTGAAAATGGTTTGAACTACCTTCCAGTAATTGTGATTACTTTAATGTCGATCCCTTGTGTGTTTGTCTTGGTTGCTGGCATATTCATTTTTCTATTATTGTTTTAGCATAAATCCGGCTGAAGCGTTTCTCTTTCGAACTATTTCATACATTTGTCATCCCAGATTATCCAAACTTATTGTTTCGAATGGTCAAGAAACAAGAATCTTGCGTATGAAAATTGCTGCCATTCATGTATGTTTTTAGGAGAAAAGTGGAAAGACCTTCTGAAAATTCTTCGTATTATGTTTTTCCTTTTTCCTTTTTCCACTTTTTGATGTTGCTTTTTTCTCTCCTAAAATATCGAATTAAAGAATTTTCGGTACATGACATTGAACCGTGAATATGCTGATGCAGTTACATTTACCACTACTTCTTTGCAATTCAAAAAGATATTGTGATATTATGGTTTCTGAATTTCTTGTTATATCCTCAGAATGTTCTGTCCAATTTTGAACGAAGCGATCTAGTGACTCCATATGAGTATTATTTCACTTCATATGTTTGACATATGGAGCATGAAAGTAACTCATGAACATTATAGAATTGAGACCTATGGTCTTTTATTTGAGGTCATTGGGTCACAATCTAGTTTTAAGTTTGTTTATTATCGCTTACTATCAGAAATTGTAAGCCATCCACAACAGATTTTTTTTATCAAATTGTTCGTTGCAACATCAATAAAGTTGCCTTTAAGTGATTTGGTGATCTTTTTATAAGAGTCATGTCCTTTAAATATGTGAATGGTGTGTTAGGCAGTATAAATCCAAAACCACAAATAATAGTGAATTTGATGTCAAGTTTAAAGGTATTGTTTACTTTCTAGATTTTGACCTTTATTATAACTTGATACTTAAAAATTGTCTATTTGAGAATGATAGATAGATAGTTTATTCTCATAAAACCATGCAAGTACAAAGGTTATAGAGAAGTTAAAAAAATAATATACATAAAAATAAAAAATGCATTAAAAATGCATAAAATTCAAAATTTCGGATGAGATAACATATAAAAGAATATATATATAGACTTATATAGTCAAATGTAAAAGCTAAAATTGTATAAAGAAATGGAAATGATGAATGTGTTAAAGAGACAAGAACCCGACCGGAGAAACACAACCAAAAGCTACCAAAGGGTCTTCAACACAGCAAGAAAATGCAGCACCCGGAGTTTGACTTCAGCTGGCCCCTAAACAAAAATGTGTACTAGTTCAGTGAAAATGGTCGTCATTATAAACTCCGAAACTTTAAAATTAAAAATATATATATATTAAACTGAAGACTAACAAAGGCCAGAGGCTCCTGACTTGGGACAGGCGTTATTTAAATGCGGCGGGGTTGAACCTGTTCCGCTTACACTGTGTATCATCGCCACCGGAAATTGGGTACTAACGAAGCGGAGAGAAATAGAAAAAAAAGTAAACAAGTTAAGAATTCATTCAATTTAAAGCTTGTCCACTCATTTGATGAGGGTGCCGCTTAGGAATTGATTTTCTGATATATAATTCTTTAGATTATTAGGCCGATAAGTACAAAATTAATACAAGATTTTGTGTTATACTCCAAAACTTGCCACTTAGTACCGGAAAATTTTGAGCTCGATCGTCCTCTGTCGCCCCATTCTCACGATATTAAACTGTTTTTCATTATTTTTCCAGACACGTTTTGATATTATTATAGTGTGGCATCATATTTACTGAAATTTGTTGTCAAAAAGATGTTTTTTAAAGAATACGGACAAAAACATTGTTTGTTTATTGTACGGCGAATTGCAGGCCGTTGTACGGCGAATTGCAAAATAACAACTTTTGTCTGTACGGCGTCTTGCAATATATTATAATTTTAAGAGGAAATTAATCACTGTTTAGATAATATCGAGTGACGATATTTTGTTGATATAAAAGCTTTACAGGCTTACAAATGTACAAAATGACTTACTTATCAAACATTATTAAATATATGCCGTTAATTCCGTTCATAAGTCGTCGTTGCGTCCCGCTATTCGACTTTGTACAAAAAGGTTTTTTTTCCAACCATATTATCCTAAACACATTCATATATCGTTATACTACTAACGACTGTTGTCTTATTTGTTGTTAGGGTGAAATTTTGTAAGTTCAATAAAATAAACCGCCCATTCATCTGTTGGTGCTATTTTTTTATTTTTTTTTTTAGATAAAACCAGACAGTGGAGATGTGGTATGATAGCAAATAAGATAACTATCCATCAGGATCAAATATAGTCTATGTTAGCAATTATATGCTATCGTAAGGCCTTCAACAATGAAAACTCGTACCTTATAGTCGGCTTTAAAAAGCACCGACCGAAAAATGTGGAAGGATTCAACAAGAAAACTAACGGCCTAACTCTTAACAAAACAATTTAAGAAAAACAACAAATATGATAAAGATGAACCAACGACAACGTGCACCGAACCACAGGATCGAGAATTTGGACAGACACAAGTATGTGCTGGGCTAAATACACTGTTTGATTATTTAATTTCTAAAATGATTCATTTGTAGAAGTAAGGAGAAATAAATCGTGAATTGCATTTCGAATTAATTTTCTTGTCAGTTTCTTTTTGAAAATATATAATATGAATACATCTTAAATGCTGTCAAGCGAATGGTATTTCTATCGAATGCATTTTATCTAATGCATACTTATATGGGGGAGGGGGCGCAATAGGGGTCCGTTAACATGTTAACAACACCTCGATTTTGGCAAAAACAGTTAACAACAAATTTTAAATACTGATAACAGTTAACAGCAACTTTAATTAACTCGACAAACTTTACGTAAAAGGATGAATCAACACCGGTCTGATAATAAAGATCCGCAATTCAGGGTTCTTTATAACCACTTTAATCAACCGGACCATGATCCTTCGTTATCTATGAAAGTACGCATCATCGAGAAAATTTATCACCACACAAATAGTCCAGTACCTAGTACTCCTTTCCGAAAAGATAGAGAAAATTTCTGGATAAGGGAACTAGGTACTGCAATGCCATATGGTTGCAATGATAATGTCAAAGGAGTAGGAAATTTGTCAAGTCCAGCCTGCAGTGATGTTAATGTAATGAGTTTGTTTAATACTACCTTACGAAACCAACGTAGTCATGGACAAAAACGTTACCATCGGCCTAATGTAAAAAAGTCTTCCAAATCGAGATCGGCCTCTGGAAGCTTTGATGACCTTCTTTCTCATCTGCATCATCCGTTAGGGTTACATTACATTAGAACTATTCTTTTTTCACTGCCGGTTAATTTTCTAATATGTTTGAGAGATTATGCACTTGACAAAGGAGGTACTAATACATTTTCTCCAATATACAGACTTGTCAGTATAATTTGTGATGTAGCTCTTTTCCGTCTCTTTAAACCAGTAAGATCGGAACCTTTACATGAGGAAAAGAGGAAATTCCTTCCTGTTCACTTTAACAATAGAGGAATTGATGCAATCAACATCAGCAACGTTCTACATCACAAGGAGGTAACATCTAAAATTCCTATTTATTTTCAAAATCAGTCTGTTCCTATTGTATCCTACAGTTACACCAAAACCATTGCACCCAAAATATTTAACTATAAACAAGCATTACAGGACCTTGATTTAGAACAATACCTAAATAAACCTCTGACATGTGACTGTTCCAACTCGCCTTACAATTACAGCCCCTCTGGCCATGTTATTACTGGGGATCTAAACATAATTCAACATAAAAATCTCCGAAAGGTGATTTCTCGTGGTCCTAAGTTTAGAGAACCCCAACACATCAATTGGAACCATAACTTCAAAATAATTATGGATTCCATTGAGAACTACGCCAGAGCATGGGCTAAGCGAGAAGAAGTGCAACTGGACACTTTGTCAGAATGGGTCAAAACAATCAGGTCTCTGATAAAACGTCGCATTCATAAGTTGAAAAACTGTGTGAATGATCGACCTAAGTCCATTTTCAGTGACAAAGAGGCTGTGAAATGTCTATCATCTCTTCAAGATAAGTATGTTGTTGTTCCTGCGGACAAAGCTTCAAATAATATTGTCTTTGTATGTAAATCGTATTACTACGAGTGTCTTATAAAAGAATTAGGAATAAATGAACACTCAGGTAATCCCACATACAAAAACATATCATTTGACAAGGATGAGATTTTGGCGAATCATAAGTCCTTCATGGCTTCTATGAACATTGCATTGAACAACAAATCGGAGGACTTACCTTGTTTGTATTGGATACCTAAACTTCACAAAATTCCGTACAAACAACGGTACATTGCCGGCTCATCTGCTTGTTCTACTAAAGAATTGTCCATTAGATTGACTAAAATTCTGTCCGCAGTTAAAGAGGGTCTTCAGATATACTGTGAAACTGTTTACTCACGTGGTGGTATTAACCATATGTGGATTCTGAAAAACTCTAAAGAACTTCTGGATAATTTTAAATCTCGGTCTTTTTCTGAAATTAGTTCCATTAAAACTTTTGATTTTTCAACCTTGTATACAACCATTCCCCATGTGAAATTGAAAACCCGTCTAAAAGAAATAATTCACAATGCTTTTCATCATAAAAATGGTAGCATACGCTATAAATTTATCACTTTGGGATACCATAAGGCATATTTTGTTAATAAGGAACAAAAGGGTAAAACATACTACACAGAGGAACAAGTGATCAGTATGCTGGTGTTTCTTATTGACAACATATTTGTTGAATTTGGAGGTAGACTTTTTCAACAAATTGTCGGCATTCCTATGGGAACGAACTGTGCGCCTCTCCTTGCCGACCTCTTCTTATTTTCATATGAATCGGAGTTCCTTCAGACACTTGTCAAAAACAAGAAGATCAAAGAAGCCAGGTTATTTAATTTCACTTTCAGATATATTGATGATGTTCTTTCCATTAACAATCCGAACTTTTCTGATTGGATTCCATTAATATACCCACCAGAACTAGAAATTAAAGAAACCACAGACACGGCTTCCTCTGCCTCATTTTTAGACTTATACCTCGAATTTGACATACACAGTCATCTCAGTACCAGAATCTATGACAAACGAGACGATTTTAATTTTGAAATTATCAATTTCCCCCACCTTAGTAGTAATATACCAACTTCACCTGCATATGGAATATACATTTCCCAACTTATTAGGTATTCAAGAGCTTGCAGCTCCTATTCAGACTTTGTAAAACGTCACCAGTGTCTGAGCAGAAAATTGATGAACCAGGGGTATGTCAAAGAACGTCTCGTCCTTTTTCTAAAAAAGTTCATCGGAAGATACCCAGAACTTGTTGATAAATATTCCGTATCAACTTCACAAATAATACAAGATGGTCTTGAAGTATAGATTTTGCGTACTGACGTTTGTTATCATCTTAATTACGTATTATAGTATTCTTTTATATGTCTTTTTTAGATATTCATTTGAAGTGACTCTGTGGTTACGTAAAACCACATACTTTGAACGGCAAAATTAAATTATTTCATTTATTGATATTACTTTTACTTAAGGATCTTGACATACTATGAATGACTAAACTATTTTATTCAATAAGACTACTTTGTCTGTTTAGTCTGTTTTTTATGATATACATTTGACGTGAAACTGTACTTATGTATCCCGTCATACTTTGAACCACACCATTATTTTATTTATTATTATTACTTTTACTGTTAAATCTGGTTTTTTGTTATATCTACTTTACGTGAGTCTGCATTTATGTATGCCGTCATACGACAAAATTATTTTTATGTCTACCTGTGCGAATTTCAAACGCGGAATTTTACACCAGTAATGAAAACCTTCTATCATTTATGGGTAGACTTTACATAGATAAATTCAGCCGTATTTGACGTGAAACTGTACTTATGTGTCCCGTCATACTTTGAACCACACCATTATTTTATTTATTATTTTTACTGTAAGTCTGTTTTTTGTTATATCTACTTTACGTGAGTCTGCATTTATGTATGCCGTCATACGACAAAATTATTTTTATGTCTACCTGTGCGAATTTCAAACGCGCAATTTTACACCAGTAATGAAAACCTTCTATCATTTATGGGTAGACTTTACATAGATAAATTCAGCCGTATAAGAAAAGCAAAATGAGAATGTTAAATTTGATGTATGCCTTTTTGTGCTACTTTGTTACATTTGTTGTTTATGTAGTGATATTAAGATGATAACACAATATTGACTGTTGTACCCCTATTTTTGACATTTTTACTCTTTGAGTATGTTTGTTATGTTCATGCATCGTTGGCAATGTAATGGAATTTGATGCGACTGTCATACAAGTGAGAGGTTTAGCTAGCTATAAAACCAGGTTCAATCCACCATTTTCTACATTAGAAAATGCCTGTACCAAGTCAGGAATATGACAGTTGTTATCCATTCGTTTGATGTGTTTGGACTTTTGATTTTGCCTTTTGATTTTTGATTTTCCTTTTTGAATTTTCCTCGGAGTTCAGTATTTTTGTGTTTTTACTTTTTATAAAGCTGGCTAATTTTCAGAATACACACGCAAGTACAATATGTTTTTATTGACACATGGACAGACAATTGAACGGATAGAAAATCAGACGGAGTGATTGACTCCAAGAAAAATGACTTTATCATGAATAATCGAAAATGCTTCAAACAGCAAAAGGGAGGCTTCTTCTGGTTATGTATATTGTTGAGTAAATATTTTACGTCAATCAGTCGTAGCAAACTTGGGTTATCGTCATGGCGTAGGAAAGTGTAACAAACAAATAGAATGAGTGAATACTAAAGGGCGCGAACATTATTTTTTTTTATGGCGGGGGCTTTCATAAATTATGGTAACATCTCAGGGTATTCGACTCTTTGCTTACATGATTTTATTAAAAGGAATTACGAAAGTTTACTGATTTTTATTTTAAATCATCAAAACCAGTGTATAAATCAGAAAGTAACATGTAAGGTGTCACAAGTTGAAGCACTCTTTCATCTCAAAGTCCCAAGTATGAACTCTGAAGTGATATAAAAAAAGCCTTGGTCCATCTTTACATTTCCGAAGTCTTAGACTAGCAAATTTGACATCAATTTGAGAACCAAGTCCTCATTTTTCGGCCTCTTCTACCAGGCCACACTGTTCAGTTATTTTACGGATTGCAAATTGAAAAGGTATTTCATTTTTCACCATTCCATTCAGGTACTCTGGGTCAATGTAACTTATCAAACATTCCATATACATCTGAATTATTTTCATCATAGGACTGACCAGGGTTTTAGCTGGGTAAGAAGTGGCCCTTCCTTTTAAAGGATTGGATACATTACAAATAGAAGCCCGAAATAACTACATTGGTTAGACGTATAGGGGGGTCTTGAGATATCCTAAAACATGTTTAACACTGCCGCATTTGTTGCACCTGTCCCAACTTGAGTGCGTAACCTCTGCTATATAGTCTTGTTTTTATTTAATTTTTAAATTTTGGTTCATTTATATGTTTCAGGAAACAAACATTGAACTTTTACCCCCTTTTTGTAGTTAAATGATTGCTCACTTAGGAGACAGCTTCATGTATACCAATACACAGTTACAAGTTTAGTTTCGTATTATGGCCATGGCGAATTTTCTAAATATGAAAGTTTTTGTACAATTAAATTAATTTTTAGATAGTTGAAGTATAATATAGCCTTCCTAGTGGGTTTATATGAACATTTAGTTTGTTTTTAGCATGTTTTATAAGCCATTTTTCAGTTTGACTGTCCATATTTGCCTATTCGTACCGCCATAGATTTAGAAATTTTGTATTGTTTTTCAACAAAGATTTGACGCTCGATCTTTTTAATTTAATTTTATCGAAAAACCAGCAGAAATGCATACGATTTTTTTTTACCTCTTGATATAGATATATGTCTATGGTTTCAGGAAAGGTATCACTCTAATTGATTGAAATTTTCCTTTGAACCAAATTTTGGAGACCTTTGTGTGACATGTTCAACCCCCTATTTTGCAATATTTGGTATTAAATAAATGCTGATTGTTGCCATGGTTACACATAAAAAAGAGATTATATTTAACCATTATAACTATTGGAAATCAAATCTATGGACGATTCTTTTTCCATAAATATACACATGCATAACTCCAGTATTAAGCATTACTTTTAAAGACAGTTACAACTATGCTGCATGTTTATGTCTTTCCTTTGCGGAAGCAACGTAAAGAAAGAGATGGACAGCAAATTTTAATGTGATTCTTGAAATAACAGTTTAGATCAGTTTACAGAGAAAATGATGTCAAAAACAGTGAACACTTTAGGTATTAAGTAACAGATAACAGGAATCCCAATTTCAAATAAACAGTTAACAACATTGCAAACAGAACAGATTACAGACAGTGGGTCGAAAACAGTTAACAGTTTAAATTTATCTCAAATAACAGTTTTAAACAAAACCTTGAAAAGGACAAAAACAGTTTAACATAAAAAGGTACACCCCCACCTTAGATATTTGAACTTAATACTTTATTTTCTTTGAAAAGACGGTAAATGAATATTCTAAAATTAGCAAGTTGCCATACAGTTGAAAACAAGTTGCCATACAGTAAATTTGTCAACACGAGCAAGTTGCCGTACCCTAGACTTTATTTTGTATGGTCTATATTCTTAAAATACATCTTTTTGACAACACATTTCAGTAAATATGATGCCACACTATAATAATCTAAAAACGTGTCTAGAAAAATAATGAAAAACAGTTCAATATCTTGAGAATGGGGCGATAGAGGACGATCGACCTCGAAATATTCCGGTACTAAGTGGCAAGTTTTGGAGTATTACACACAATCTTGTATTAATTTGGTACTTATCGGCCTAATAATTTAAAGAATTATATATTCGAAAACCATTTCTTAACCGGCACCCTCATCAAATGAGTGGAAATGCTTTAAATTGAATGAATTCTTAACTTGTTTACTTTTTTTTCTATTTCTCTCCGCTTCGTTAGTACCCAATTTCCGGTGGCTATGATACACAGTGGCTTATACTTCTAGCCAATGTAGAAAACATACACAGCTACAGAGAAGATAATTACATCACAATAATAATGAACTACCTTTTAAACCAGAACCTTTAACTTGTAACTTTCACCAAATTTTCAAATATTAATTTGAGTAGCTTCAATTGTTCTGTAAACACTTTTTTTAAAAAGTTTTTCATGTATGATAAATGAATCTATGTGTGCCTTATAATTAAAAAAATGGATCAATTTAGCTTTATACAAAGAAAAAACTCAACATTTATATATTCCAAAGTTAAAAATACCCACGCCTTATTAATGATTTGAACTATCACTAAGTTTTTTTTTAAATTTTATTTAATTCCGGCTTAATAATATTAATATATTTCTAAGTAACGAGATGGGTCGATATCACGTTATTTTATTGACTCTCCTAATTACGTACATGATTCAATAATGCATGCTACATGTACTAAAGATAACCTGTGTATTAACACACCTTACAAATGTAGGCTAGCGTTATAATAATAAAGGTAAGGATTTTATATGTATATACTGTAGATATAACGACGTTTTTACATATTGATTATCTTATTTTCCTAAATCTGTAAATCTTATTTTCTAATCTACTTATTCATTTTAGGAGATATTGTTATGTAACGAAGTCAGAGTGTGTATATTATTTAATCTTTTTTAGTATGTTAGATAGAACAGTAACATTTTATTGGATTTTTCCTTGAAAAGGTTTCAGGTTATATTTGAAAAAAAGACGTATTTTATAAAAGTTTTTTAAATCTTAGCAACTGATCGTAAAAGTTCAGGCAACACATTATTTATTATCGTGAAAAGTAATGGACGATCAGACTTAATCTTCAGGAAATTATTTCATCAATTGATGTACTTTTAATTAGTTGAACTGTTGGAGCAAATGTTTATTACCATAAGAAGGTAAATGAATGTTTTCTCTTTTCTTTTTGTATTAAACTATCCATGATTATTCGTGTGATCATGAGGGACAATGATAAGGGAAATACCATTTAACTTCAAAGGTGAGGTGGGGGTATGTTCTTTTTTAACCAACAAAAATAATCTTATCCCAAATGATGAACGAAAATATTTTGGTCAAGAAGTTGACAATTTTTTTTTCAGAATCCAGATTCGATACCTCATAGTGTTAAGCCTCGGTCACACCTAAAGCCTCGGTCACACCTTACCGGATAGCACGAACGGACGCCTAACGGATGAAAATAAAAGTTGTCCGTTGACAAAATTGTTATCCGTTGGAAGTCCGTTGATGTACTTAAGGAATAAAACGGACGTGTAACGGATGCATAACGGACACACACCGGATATGCAACGTACGAGAAACGGAAACGTACCGGACAGAACGGATGTCGAACGTACATCCAACGGACGAGTACCGCATAAAACGGACACCTAACGGAAGCGTACCGGATAAAACGGATGAACAAGATTTACGGAAAAATCAAAGGCGACAATAATAATAATACATGTAAATCGCATAAATAATATGAGGCAGGCATAACCTGTGAATGGGGACGAAGTCTGTATATGTATTATTTTTTTACTTCAAACATGTTAATAAAGGATACGGAAATACCGTAACGTTCCCGATTTTGGTTCTGTTGTTAGGGATTTAGCTGTGACGTTCTTTAAGTTATGACGTCATATTCAATGTAAACAAAAGAAACGCTTCCATCAGGTAACGTTTTTTTTTTTTAAATCAAACAATTATTAAAAATGAAACTGTATTGAGTTCCAATCTTATATTTTACTAGACTGATGAATATCAATTTTTTTTCAAAGTCTCGTGCAAACAAGACAGATTTCTGCGCAAATGCGGGGAAAACCGGAACAGGAACTAGATCTGAAAAAAAAAGTTAACGATTTTGAGTTCATTAGTAGAATGAAAAATTCGGGAAATTTTCCCGATTTTTTTTTTTTTTTATTGATTTTTCTACCGTAATTGGGGACTTCGTCCCCATATTAAAAGTGTTTCTGTGTAACTGGTTTTGGTTTGTTCTTCAAAATTCCGACAAAGGGCAGTGTCTGGCCTGAATCTGCTTGATTGTGAAGACGTGCCTATACTCTAAGATCGATCATGAATTCATGAACCTTAAGGATGTTTGCTCCTCTACTTTTTGTATTTTTGACAGATTTTCGGAATCCTCTGGTTTTACCCATGTATTGACATTTAAAAAAATTGCCCACTAACCCCTACTTTTCTTTTCATATTTTAATTAAATATTATTTAAAAGGCCATATTTCAAAATCTTATGAAATCCTTGTTATTTTTTCATAGTTTTTTAAACAAAAAAGGTGTCAATGTTAAGTGAAAGAAAAATCTAGAGAGAATTATTTCCCGCCAAATCTTCAACGGCTTATATCTCGAAAACAAGCACACGGACCCTCCGTTTTTTCTGCTTTTTTAGTTTCTTTATTTATATACTTTCAATTTATAAGTCTTTTAAAAAGCTTGTTATTTTTAAACAGAGTAGCGAACATCCTACCAATAATTGGCATTTCTCACGCGAAATTTTCAATTGGCATTTATCCGTTTCATATCCGTTCATCATCCGTTTTATCCGTTATACGTCCGGTAGAAGTCCGTTTCTCATCCGTTCAACATCCGTTTTATCTGTTAAACGTCCGGTAGAAGTCCGTTGGTGAATTTATCTTCCAGACCTCCAACGGATGTATAACGGACACGTAACGGATACAAAACGGAAACGAAACGGACGAGTACCGTACAAAACGGACGCCTAACGGACATTTTATCCGTTGGATGTCCGTTCAAAGTTTTGAACATGCTCAAAATTTTCAACCGGACAGAACGGACGTCGACGGATAAAACGTACGCTTAACGGACATGCAACGGATATGGACGGACGTCTAACGGATAATACGGACGTCTAACGGACATGAACGGATGGAAAAAAAGTAATCCTTTTGACGTCCGTTCGAGCTATCCGGTAAGGTGTGACCGAGGCTTTACCGGATAGCTCGAACGGACGCCTAACGGATAACTTTTTTCAATCCGTTCATGTCCGTTAGACGTCCGTTCGTATCCGTTAGACGTCCGTCCATATCCGTTGCATGTCCGTTAAGGGTACGTTTTATCCGTCGGCATCCGTTCTGTCCGGTGGAAAATTTTGAGCATGTTCAAAACTTTGAACGGACGTCCAACGGATAAAATGTCCGTTTAACGTCCGTTAGGCGTCCGTTTTGTACGGTACTCGTCCGTTTCGTTTCCGTTTTGTATCCGTTACGTGTCCGTTATACATCCGTTGGAGGTCTGGAAGATAAATTCACCAACGGACTTCTACCGGACTTTTAACGGATAAAACGGATGTTGAACGGATGAGAAACGGACTTCTACCGAACGTATAACGGATAAAACGGATGATGAACGGATCTGAAACGGATAAATGCAAATTGAAAATTTCGCGTCAGAAATGCCAATTATTGGTATGTCAGATTTCTTAAGGTTCATGAATTCTTATTATTTATAATCGATCTTAGAGTATAGGCACGTCTTCACAATCAAGCAGCTCTTTTTCAGGCCAGACGCTACCCTTTGGCGGAATTTTGAAGAATAAACCAAAACGAGTTACACAGAAACATTTTGAATTTTTATGCGATTTACATGTATTATTATTGTCGCCTTAATTTTTCCGTATATCTTGTTCATCCGTTTTATCCGGTACGCTTCCGTTAAGTGTCCGTTTTATGCGGTACTCGTCCGTTGGATGCACGTTCGACATCCGTTCTGCATGTCCGGTACGTGTCCGTTTCTCACGTTCGTGCTATCCGGTAAGGTGTGACCGAGGCTTAAGATTTTGAAATAATTTGAGCGTCGAAAACTAAATAAAAAATGTCTGTCTAAAACAAAAAATCATAACCACCCTCTTTTTGAAGTTAAACAGTTGCTCCCTTACATGTCATAATTGCTCAAGATACTATGGTCAAAAGGAGTGTAAGTTAATCTTTTTTTAATTTTGTATCTATAATGATAACTGAATTGGCGAAGGTGCAAAGGTTCTGGGAACTTAAAGTACATTCGTTGTGTATATGCAACTTATTTTTTTGCATATATTACGCTCCTGGCAACTATCTTACTATCATTGTACGAACTGTCCTTCGCAAGTACATTGATATACGTCACAGCAACTAAATGCCATCACGATCGATTTAATATTCAAGTAATTTTTTAATAACCAGTTTACCTTATATTAAAGTAGGCTTTTCAATCCATAGCACAGACAGTCAATCACTAGAACTGGATGGTAAGAATCACGCTGCTCTTGTTTGATTCTAACAACCTTTCACTGAAACTATATGCGCTAAACTGGTTGTTTTCCCTTTTCATTCGGGCGCTGCTGATGGGTCAAGAACATGCAGACGAAACGCGCGTCTAATATAACACATTAAAAAACAATCGAGACCGTGTGGGTATACGTTTTAAATAATTTGACATGATTCGACTCTTAATAACTTGGAATCTTTTAAATGATTTAAACAATAGAAGAAGATGTGTCAGCCATTTGGATATTAGAATACATGAATAATTTATAAAAATTCTCTACCACTTTTTAGCTCACCTGGCCCCGAAGGTCCAAGTGAGCTTTTCTCATCACTTTGCGTCCGGCGTCTGTCGTCGTCATCGTCGTCGTCCGTCGTCGTTAACTTTTACAAAAATCTTCTCCTCTGTAAGATCTACAAATAAGTTAATACATGTATGACTAAAATGGTCTGTTGACCCCTTAATGAGTTATTGCCCTTTATAGTCATTTGTTTACGAATTTTTCGTAAATTTTTGTAATCTTTTACAAAAAACTTCTTCTCTAAAACTACTGGTCCAAATTTAACCTACTTGGCCACAATCATCATTGAGGTATCTAGTTTAAAAGATGTGTGCGGTGACCCTGCCAACCAACCAAATTGGCCGCCATGGTTAAAAATAGAACAGAGGGGTAAAATGTAGATTTTGGCTTATAACATTGTAACCAAAGCATTAAGAGCAATTCAGACATGGGGTTAAATTGTTTTACAAGTCAAGATCTATCTGCCCTGAAATTTTCAGATGAATCCGACAACCGGGTGTTGGTTTGCTGCCCCTGAATTGGTAATTTTTAAGGCAATTTTGCTGTTTTTGGATATTATCTTGAATATTATTATAGATAGAGATAAACTGTAAAGAACAATAATGTTCAGCAAAGTAAGATCCACTAATAAGTCAACATGACCAAAAAGGTCAGTTGACCCCTTAAGGAGTTATTGCCCTTTATAGTCAATTTTTAATAATTTTGTTAATTTTGTAAATTTTTGTAAATTTTAACAAAATATTTTCCTCTGTAACTAAGGGCTAAGTTCATTATAAATTGAGATAATTGTAAGCAGCAAGAATGTTCAGTAAAGTAAGATCTAACAACACATCACCATCACCAAAACACAATTTTGTCATGAATCCATCCGTGTTCTTTGTTTAATATGCACATAGACCAAGGTGAGCGACACAGGCTCTTAAGAGCCTCTAGTTTTTTTTTATGTATGGGTTATGCAAACCTTTCTCAGTTTTTACCCTTTGTCCAAAGACAATGAAAAATTATGTTTTTTTCCTACTTGTAACATATCTACTAGTATGATATGACATACATGCAACAGAAGGTCACTTTGCTGAAGATAACACAATATGTAGGCTACGAACTTAATATGTTATTTGTGCATTTATGAATACAGTGATTAGGAGTAATAAAACATTCAGAAGGTAAATACATACAAAGTACTATTTTTAGCTCACCTGGCACAAATGGCCAAGTGAGCTTTTCCCATCACTTTGCGTTCGTCGTCCGTCGTCGTCGTCCGTCGTCGTTAACTTTTACAAAAATCTTCTTCTCTGAAACTACTGGGCCAAATTTTACCAAACTTGGCCACAACCATCACTAGGGTATTTAGTTTAAAAAACCTGTCCGGTGACCCGACCAACCAACCAAGATGGCCGCCATGGCTAAAAATAGAACATAGGGGTAAAATGTAGAATTTGGCTTATAACTCTGAAACCAAAGCAATTAGAGCAAATCTGACAGGTGTAAAATTGTTTATCAGGTCAAGATCTATCTGCCCTGAAATTTTCAGATGAACCGGACAACCGGATGGTGGGTTGCTGCCCCTGAATTGGTAATTTTAAGGAAATTTTGTCGTTTTTGGTTAGTATCTTGAATATTATTATAAATAGAGATAAACTGTAAACAGCAATAATGTTCAGCAAAGTAAGATCGATCTTCAAATAATTCAACATGACCAAAATTGTCAGTTGACCCATTAAGGAGTTATTGCCCTTTATAGTCATTTTTTACCAATTTTTCGTAAATTTTTGTAATCTTTTACAAAATATTCTCCTCTGAAACTATCGGGTCAAATTTAACCAAACTTAGCCACAATCATTATTAGGGTATCTAGTTTAAAAAATGTGTGCGGTGACCCAGCAAACCAATCAAGATGGACGCCATGGCTAAAAATAGAACAAGGGGTAAAATGTAGATTTTGGCTTATAACTCTGAAACCAAAGCATTTAGAGCAAATCTGACAGTGTTAAATTGTTTATCAAGTCAATATCTTATATTAATAATCTTCTCCTCTGAAAATATTGGGTCAAATTTAACTAAACTTCGCCACAATCATTGCCCTATAAGCCCCGGTCACAACAGATCGTACGATTTTATGTCGTGGAAGATCGATAAAAAAGTTGTTGTGGCACTGTCGTGCAAAATGTTAAAAAAATATTTCGAGTGGTCACACATGTCCACGATGGTTCCACGATGGGTACAGTAAACAAAAAAAAATTGTAATTGTACTGTCGTGGGTTTGTCGCAAGTGAGTCATGCGAATGTCGTACGACAGTCGTACGACAATCGTGAGTTGTTTGGTGCTATTTTTTAGGTTTTCATGTCATAGGATGCGCGTGTTACTGTCGAACGATTGTCGCACAACAGTCGTGGGTCACTCGCGCGTTTGACTCCGAACTACTATTAAACAAAATGTGGTATGAAGGCCAATGAGACAACTCTCCACGAGAGACCCAAATGACACAGAAATTAACAACTAAAGGTCACCGTACGGCCTTCAACAATGAGCAAAGCCCATTCCGCATAGTCAGCTATAAAAGGCCCCGAAATGACCATGTAAAACAATTCAAACGAGAAAACTAACGGCCTTATTTATATAAAAAAAATAACAAAAAACAAATATGTAACACATAAACAAACGACAACCACTGAATTATAGGCTCCTGACTTGGAACAGGCACATACATACATTATGTGGCGGGGTTAAACATGCTAGCGGGATCCCAACCCTCCCTAAACTGGAACAGTGGTATAACAGTATAACATAAGAATGAACTATAAAAATCAGATGGACAAACTACAAGTGGACATGGCCGGATACTTGTACATCCCAACAACAAAAAGACACTAGGAAATGATCTGAGAGTACTCGCCGTTAACTGACAGATAGTTCAAAGCCACTAACAACTAATAAAAAAGCATGCATCTAAGACTAAATTATCTAAAGAAGGCCCGATTTATTGCGTGCCATTTTCCATTTGCTTTCAATATTGTTCAGTGTCAAGTTCGGTCCAAATAAACGACGTTTTTCGTATTAGTTTATATTATAATTGTTCAGCAAATTTATACCAGGATGCACCCGAAAAGAAAAATTAACAAAAGAAAGATGGTAGCAGTAAACGTGGATGATGTTGACCAAACAAAGGACCCCTACCACAAGCTGAAACGATTTGGAAACTGCAGGAGACGACCCTGCTGATAATGCCGTCACTGTGACTGAGGACGGGGAGGAGTCTATTGACATTCCCGCCAAACTGTATTTTTCAAAATAAAATCGTACGAAATTTGGTAATTTTGAGACAATCGTGCGACTGTATCACGAGTGTCTGCGACAGTCGTGCGACAATCGTACGATTGTTTTTATTTAAGTGGTTTACGTATGATTTTGATACCCACGACAATGTGTTTATCGCACGACAGACGCACGACTGTGGTAAGACACTCTCACGACGGCCACAAGACAGTGACACGACAAAAAAAACGTAAAGCAAAAAAGGTGCATGTTCAATTTTCGTCCCACGACACACGACAGGGCCACGATGCTGAAAATATCGTACGAATATCTTGCAACTGTCGTACGAAGATCACAGATGACCCGCGATTTGACCAAATTTCATGTCGTGGCTCTGCATAGATGTGTCGTGGGTTCGTCGTGACCAGGGCTTTAGAGTCAATTTTTAACAATTTTCATTAATTTGGTAAATTTTTGTATAAATTTTTACAAAATGTTTTCCTCTGTATCTAAAGACCCAAGTTTATTATAGATACTAGAGAAAATTTTAAGTAGCAAGAATGTTCAGTATAGTAAGATCTACAAACACATCAACATCACCAAAACACAATTTTGTCATGAATCCATCTGTGTCCTTTGTTTGATATGCACATAGACCAATGTTAGCGACACAGGCTCTTTAGAGCCTCTTGTTTAGAAAATAAAAAAGCTATCAATCGCAATGGAATTCTGAAACTTGCGGATACTATATATATAGTTTAGTTCAACATGTCTACGACACAGTAGGACCTGTCTTTGTTTGGAATATGATTGCTTAAGGTAACTCGAAAAATGGTAAGGTACTCTCGATTGAGGCACAAGAAAATTAATTTGTATGAAAATCAAAGCAAGGGATATATAAATCCTAGAATAAATAATATTTAGGGTGATATAGCACGAGTACCAATGAGACCCTGACAACGGAGCACAGAATATTATGATACAAATTTCGTGCTTTTAAATCTAGATTTTGACATGCGACATATATATTATTAAAAAGATTATTTCCCACCTTGTTCCATTCCCATGATCTTTGAACAAATGTTTTTAACTCAAATAATTTACATTTATATTAAAATCACCGTCTACAAATTAAATATTGATCTTTTACTCTTTGATTTTTCGTAAATTAGACTGCATTCTACAATGACGTAAGTTACAAATAATGGATTTTTTCATTTAAAGGCCAGTGCAGTATACCTAATTTCTCGGTATTCATGCATAATATGAATACCGGGAATACAATAAAATATATAACAATAGATAGAAATTATGCGTTTATTGCAATTGAGGTCCCTAAAGGGGACAGTGACAAAGATAAAATCATAATTTAATTGTAATTATGACTATTAGTATTTTTCACGAAGATGTCGATAAATGAAATTGGATACCCTGTATTAATCATTTCTTTACAATAACTAATTGTAAAATCACTGAAAGACCCCCTCCTAAATTTTTGAATACGATTTATTCTGTAATAACTATATAATAAATTGGTGTAAATTATGTACACCTATTCGACCCAATGTCCTCAATGTGTATTAAATATATACAAACAGTGCAATACCCTTGAATAGTTTAAATAAGGTGATGTTCTGCGTTTCTAAATCATTTTCTCTATTCTTTCTACTTTTATCTAAGATTCATATTATTCTTTATTTGTGTTCTAGAATCCCCATCCAGACCCTCATTTCTGTGTTCTTATCTGCATTAATTAATTGATAACAACACAAACTAAAGGTAGGTAAAATACTTCTAAAATAGTAATAATTATTAAAATTAATTTGTCAAAAATGATGTTGTCCTTTTAAAAACATCTAATTAAAGATTTTTATACAAATACTTTATTCGACCATATTGGTACACTGTTTCTAGCTCACTACCTAGAACGCAGATCTGACGTTGATATATGGCGCAATATTCAAGACGATGTTTGTACACATGCAATTTGTGATTCAAGCTCAATATTACACTAGCTTTTCTGATGGAGAATTTCTTTCTCCAACTTGGGTTTTGGTTTCGTATTCTAGCGATCTTGAACTCTTAGTTTGACCTCTTAACTAGATTTCGAGATGTGTAGTTCTCTCGTACTTTCCATGTTGTATGTATGTAGCGAAAACTATTCAGGAAATATGATTCCATTTTAACAACATTCCGCGAAAAAATGAAATCACATGAAACGAAGTATTAAAAGTATTATGTTTTACAACAGTTTTCATATATTTTCCAATTCCCTGTTATTAAAGAAGTGACCCAGTATTTTCACGTAGAGGAATTCTTGCAAGCACTCTGATACGCGGTGGTTCATACGGTGGCAGAATGCGGCCATGAAAGAAAAAAGATATGTTGTTCCATCAAGAAACTATCATTCCCTCAAGATGGTATGTCGTTCTCTCAAGATATTTATCATGTTCCCTCAAGATGGTATGTCGTTCTCTCAAGATAGTTATCATGTTCCCTCAAGATGCTTTGTCGTTTCGAGATAGTTATCTCGTTCCCTCAAGATACTATATCGTTCCCTCAAGATAGTTATCTCGTTCCCTCAGATACTATGTCGTTCCCTCAAGATGATATGTCGTTTCCTTAAGATATTATGTCGTTCTCTAAAGATGCAATGTCATTCTCTCAAGATATTATGTAGTTCCCTAAAGATGCTATGTCGTTTCCACAAGATAGTTATCTTGTTCCCTCAAGATGATATGTCGTTTCCACAAGATAGTTATCTCGTTCCCTCAAGATGCGATGTTATGTCGTTTCCACAAGATAGTTATTTAGTTCCCTCAAGATACTATGTCGTTCCCATAAATACTATGTTGTTCCCTCAACATAGCTATAAAATTGTATTGATATATTATTCATTTCCCCCTTCGAAGTATCTTGAGGGAACGAGATAAATATCTTGAGGGAACGAGGTAAATATCTTGAGGGAACAACATAACATCTTGAGAGAACGAGATAACTATCTTCTGGGACCGACATAGCATCTTGAGGGAACAACATAGTTTCTTGAGAGAACGATATAGTGTATTTAGGGAACAACATATTATCTTGAGAGAACAACATATATTTATTTTCTTTCATGGCCGCATTCTGCCGCCGTACACAAAGCACGCGAGTTGAGCTGGATCTTGTTTTTTTTATTATTCAGATTGAGTATAATTTTAATTAATTTTTTTTTGAGGGGGGGGGGGGGGGGGGGGGATTAGCTGCTATTTCCCGTCTTGTTGGTTTTAATAAATCATCTATTAGGACTAAGGAAAATTAGTGTTTTTGGATTGTAGTATGTTTTGAAGTTTAGATATACTTACTAACAACAATCGGTAAAACGATCTGCAAAAATTTGAAATATGTGCAATGAATATCAATAATCACACCATCAATGATCTCTCGCACAACAAAGGGGGGTCATTAATACTAGTCTTTATCGTGTATTAGTAATGTGAACCTTTGAGTGTAACGAACGCTTCACAGATCTTCTGTAAGTTCACACAATATAAATTGCATGCAGTTGTATACATATTAGAATTTCAGTTAGATATAATATTTGAAGGTTATAATGAGATAGAGTTAGATATAATATTTGAAAGTTATAATGAGATAGACTATATTTAACTAAGATAACACAGTTTTATTGTTCTTCCACATATAATAAAAAGCTCAAATGTTGTACAATGGAAGGTGGATGTCTATGCACTTAAACATGCTGTGTACACGAAATATCGAAAAGTTTTAACTTTAATTATATTTTCACAGTCTCTATATTACCTAGGAAGACTAAATTCTGAAAATGTAAATCCTTTTCTTAAAGAAGCATTTATATTGTCAAAACTGCTGGACTCCTATGGCACTTATTCTTTGTTTACATATGCAAAGAATATTTCACCCAATCCAGATTAAATTAAAATGAATAATCGTAGGAACTTGATTGAAAAAAGTCTTTAAAGCCATTGATTAAAAATGAATTTAAAGATAGTTAAAAAATATTTTTGATATTTATAAATCAATCAGTGTTTGTAATTACATTTTTCAACACGACGGAGCATCCAATTTTGCAATGACGGAAATCTAGTCCTTCGGCCAAATAATGATTAATACATTATCAATATAAGTTGACATGAGTTTGATTGATCCTACATATATGATAACATTATTACGGAAGACATATATTTTTATTTGATAATTATTTGTTATAGTCTATTGATAATCATGTAAACAATCATATGACAAATGTCACAACGTTTAGGCAATGAAATAAGATAACAGACATTGATACGTAGGATTTTGTGTACGGTATTACGAACAGCAATTAAGGTAAAGACAATTACTTGAAACACTATGTGAATAACTTTATAAGGAATTTGTAATAGTCTATTTCTAAATGTTAGGTGTTTTACAACTTTGACCTTTGATCTTTGTATTTAAAATATTACTAGGTATTATTTGTATATTATTCAAAAAGCGTTTCTGGATAGGAGTTTTACCCAACGTTAACTATAAGATGTAGTAAGAACCGAACTTTAGACTACTTAACGTTATGTACTGTTCTATTGACATATTTTGTACGACTGCATATTTACAAGGTTTAAGGTTCACGAGAAAAAATAATTCTATTTGTTCAAGTTGAAACGGAAAATTTCACTCCCTTAATTATACTTAATTATACAAGTTTATACTTAATTATACAAGTAAGCACAGGTCGTCTGGTATACCAAAATTCTTTTCTGTACGTTTAATTAAAACCGAAAACAACATATATGATATTAAAATTTTGTGCAGTATAAGAAAATTTAAATTTAATTCGACAATCTTTAGAAACCGAAAACCAAGCTCACCGAGCGTTTTCAAAAAACATTTCATATCCTTTGTACACGGCATGACTTTTTTTCATCGAGCAATTTAGCATTGAACTTTTACACGCCAATAAAATCATAAAAAGAAGCATTCAGTTCTGAAATATACATTTAATAAGACTAATGAATTGCAATTTGTTTAGAAATATAAATTTATGTAATAAAAGAGGCTGTATTTCGGATGTACATTCTTCTTGAATTTCATAATTAAAACAGTACGATGCACCATTTATATAAATGATAGGTGGATAAAGTTCTGAACTGCACTAAATTCAAAAGAAAAGATAAATCAGAGTTGTTATAAGAATAGGGATTGTGACCACAAGGTTGACAGGAAATCCGGATTAATCCTTTATTGATGCAAGTTAATTGGTTATATCATAACAAATTGTGTAGATCAGTTGTTTTTCTTGCATGATGGTATTTCTTTCTTTACTGTTATTAGTAGGTGAAACGTGATTTTAAACAAATCAGCATGAAATAAACACTATACACAAATATGATAAAGTCCGTACTACACACGATTAGAATTATTAAAATTTTGAAATGTACATTTTGTCATCTATAAACCTCTATCAAGTGTTTATGCACCATTTTTAATCTAATTACACCTCCTGTAAGAATCCTAGGTTTTGATTGGTTGATAGCCGGTTTATTTTTCACCAATTTTCTGTTATCAAATGAATATCGTTCATTTTTTAACGCCGCCGGGGTATTTGCCAAAAGGATATGCCTTTTTTACCCTCTCTACCGTGGTATTTGCCAAAAAATACTCTATTAGACTGGACGCTTGTAACGTCACGATCATCTATGCGTTTTTCAACGTTAACATTCGGTGTAATTAAACAGATATAGCATGTTCTTGAGGGGTATTTGCGAAAAATACCAGTCTTGAGAATGAATTTCCCTCGCCTTACGGCTCGTGAAATTTTACATTCTCTCGACTGGTATTTTGCGCAAATACCCCTCCTTAACATGATATATCTGTTTAAAATCTTTTTCGTGACCTCATCTTTGGTGATTAATGTGTATGATTTCCGCGGTTTTCCATCGAATGCCTTCCTGTGGTTTTCCATCGAATGCCTTCCTGCGGTTTTAAATCAAATGCCTTCCCGCGGTTTTCCATCGAATGCCACTTTCCGTCGAATGCCTTCCTGCGGGTTTCCATCGAATGCCTTCCTGCGGTTTTCCATCGAATGTCTTCCTGCGGTTTTCCATCGTATGCCTTCCTGTGGTTTTCCATCGAATGCCTTCCTGCGGTTTTCCATCGAATGCCTTTCTACGGTTTCCATCGAATGCCTTCCTGCGATTTTCCATCGAATGCCTTCCTGCGGTTTTCCATCGAAACCTTCCAGCGGTTTTCCATCGAATGCCTTCCTGCGGTTTTCCATCGAATGCATGTGATTAGAGAAAACAGTCTCTAGCTATTTATTTGAATACAGATTTCAGCTATTTATTTGAATATAGATTTCACCCAATTTGAAGCCAAAATATTCATGAGAGAGCAATTGACATCGAAGGAAAAAAATCCTTTTTAGAATTTCTTCATTTCCATCAATTGCTTGTTACAATGTCTTCCAACTACTGATTTAGTAACACCTTTTTAACCTGTTTAGTCAAGCACAAGACATACCTATTTATAGCATACGTATATATATATACATATAAATTAGCTTTTAAAATACATATACAATACTAGCAACTTACTCTTTTTTCTCAGTAAAACAGGCTAGGAATGTTTGTGACATATTTAGCATTGTTACTGGCGATTTAAGTATGTATAATTATTTTTCACTTACTTGTATTTTTCAATATATTATATAGATATATAAGTTCTTCTTGATTGGAATAATAAGTATTCGTATTCCTCTCCTTATCATTCTTTGCTCAAATTTTTGCTATCATTGACCAGGTATTTTTCTTTCAATTTCAGTTTAAAAAAGTAAAGGATGAACGACGCCATTACATGAAATGGTACTTAGCTTTGTTTGTAAAATACTTGTCATAGTCTACGTTACTATGGCAAATGGAATAATTCAGAAGACAGATGATAATCTAGAAATATGTTCTAACAGTGTAAGTACTTATATCAGCGATGATTTTTATGCTCCACCTACGATAGTCCGAACAACTTGAAACTTAGTACAAATGTACACATGTTCCCTATGATATGATCTTTCTAGGCCAAATAAGAGTTTTTACCCCATTTCACGGTCCACTGAACATAGAAAATGATAGTGCGAGTGGGGCATCCGTGTACTGAGGACACATTCATGTTTTTTTCATAAGTGTTTCTAAATATCTACCCAACATCACATCAGTGACAAAGAAACAATTTATTAAAAAAAAAAAGATCTCTGATTTCATTTATCCTACATACGAGCACGCGAGTAAAAGATGGATCTGAGTTTTAAACATTGACCGACGAAAGACGTTAGGGCCAATGTATATTCTTTACAGGGAAGTTATGAATAAATCCTAATTTCTATTGTTGTCTCCTAACATAACCTTTCTATCTGTGTCAATATACTTCTATATCTTATTACATACTTACCAACATCTGAATAGATATACTTGAGTTTGATTGACATATCAAATTATCTGCAACTTGAATGCTGGAAATACAAGATAACAAAATTTTCATAAATGTTATTTAATGTAAAACACAATTTTTAAAATAAATATATTTGTTGAGATGTAATTGTTTGAAAAGTGATAATTTCTGGTTGAAGTTTGAAAGCTTTTCACCAATATTAAAACTTACCGAGAAATTTATAAAATGTAACTATAAATTGAAACTTTTAACATTTTTTTTTAAAAATATAGAGAAATAGAAGAGTTCTTTGAAAAATGTTTGGTATACATGTATAACCTAATATATTCTGGTAGAAATATATCTCTGTCTCATTTCTTGTCTTAATATATAACGTTATTGTGATTGATTGATTGATTGATTGATTGATTGATTGATTGATTGATTGATTGATTAATAGATTGATTGAACGATTGAGTTATTGATTGATTAGTTAAAACAATATCAAATAACAACATATATTGGACTACACAACATTATGGGTTCTTTTAAATCAGGATTGATTTTCGATTGTTAACTTTTAATTCTCATGAGACACTTTTTCTTTTAGCAATGCGAAGCTATGGCCCAAGATTTACAGCTGAGCCAATCAGAAGCGGATATTTTACACACTGCTCCTTGTCCACCACCATGGGATATGGCACTATTGTTTTCCTCTACCATCTGTTTAGATTGTGCACATAGAGTACAAATACTACACAAATGTTTAAAAGAATGGAATATAACAATTGACTGCGAAAATATTGTAAACTGTGAAGACTGTATTTCTTGTAATATTTGTGATACCGGCTCGAGCATTGACAACAAGGAAATCGCTTTGGACGAGACTACAAAGGAAAATGGCATAGTAAAACAGAACGACAACGCTACAGTAAACGTTGAATTCATAGTAGTAATGAGTGTAATGGTTCTAGTGGCTACATGTTCTTTGTGAGTTATCCATAGTAATGAGTGTAATGGTTCTAGTGGCTACATGTTCTTTGTGAGTTACCCATAGTAATGAGTGTAATGGTTCTAGAGGCTACATGTTCTTTGTGAGTTATCCATAGTAATGAGTGTAATGGTTCTAGTGGCTACATGTTCTTTGTGAGTTATCCATAGTAATGAGTGTAATGGTTCTAGTGGCTACATGCTCTCTGTGAGTTATCCATAGTAATGAGTGTAATGGTTCTAGTGGCTACATGTTCTTTGTGAGTTACCCATAGTAATGAGTGTAATGGTTCTAGTGGCTACATGTTCTTTGTGAGTTACCCATAGTAATGAGTGTAATGGTTCTAGAGGCTACATGTTCTTTGTGAGTTATCCATAGTAATGAGTGTAATGGTTCTAGTGGCTACATGTTCTTTGTGAGTTACCCATAGTAATGAGTGTAATGGTTCTAGTGGCTACATGTTCTTTGTGAGTTACCCATAGTAATGAGTGTAATGGGTCTAGTGGCTACATGTTCTTTGTGAGTTACCCATAGTAATGAGTGTAATGGTTCTAGTGGCTGCATGTTCTTTGTGAGTTACCCATAGTAATGAGTGTAATGGGTCTAGTGGCTACATGTTCTTTGTGAGTTACCCATAGTAATGAGTGTAATGGTTCTAGTGGCTACATGTTCTTTGTGAGATATCCATAGTAATGAGTGTAATGGTTCTAGTGGCTACATGTTCTCTGTGAGTAATCCATAGTAATGAGTGTAATGGTTCTAGTGGCTACATGTTCTTTGTGAGTTATCCATAGTAATGAGTGTAATGGTTCTAGTGGCTACATGTTCTTTGTGAGTTATCCATAGTAATGAGTGTAATGGTTCTAGTGGCTACATGTTCTCTGTGAGTTACCCATAGTAATGAGTGTAATGGTTCTAGTGGCTACATGCTCTTTGTGAGTTACCCATAGTAATGAGTGTAATGGTTCTAGTGGCTACATGTTCTCTGTGAGTTATCCATAGTAATGAGTGTAATGGTTCTAGTGGCTACATGTTCTTTGTGAGTTACCCATAGTAATGAGTGTAATGGTTCTAGTGGCTACATGCTCTCTGTGAGTTATCCATAGTAATGAGTGTAATGGTTCTAGTGGCTACATGTTCTTTGTGAGTTACCCATAGTAATGAGTGTAATGGTTCTAGTGGCTACATGCTCTCTGTGAGTTATCCATAGTAATGAGTGTAATGGTTCTAGTGGCTACATGTTCTCTGTGAGTTACCCATAGTAATGAGTGTAATGGTTCTAGTGGCTACATGCTCTCTGTGAGTTATCCATAGTAATGAGTGTAATGGTTCTAGTGGCTACATGTTCTTTGTGAGTTACCCATAGTAATGAGTGTAATGGTTCTAGTGGCTACATGCTCTTTGTGAGTTATCCATAGTAATGAGTGTAATGGTTCTAGTGGCTACATGTTCTCTGTGAGTTATCCATAGTAATGAGTGTAATGGTTCTAGTGGCTACATGTTCTTTGTGAGTTATCCATAGTAATGAGTGTAATGGTTCTAGTGGCTACATGTTCTCTGTGAGTTACCCATAGTAATGAGTGTAATGGGTCTAGTGGCTACATGTTCTTTGTGAGTTATCCATAGTAATGAGTGTAATGGTTCTAGTGGCTACATGTTCTCTGTGAGTTATCCATAGTAATGAGTGTAATGGTTCTAGTGGCTACATGTTCTTTGTGAGTTATCCATAGTAATGAGTGTAATGGTTCTAGTGGCTACATGTTCTCTGTGAGTTACCCATAGTAATGAGTGTAATGGGTCTAGTGGCTACATGTTCTTTGTGAGTTATCCATAGTAATGAGTGTAATGGTTCTAGTGGCTACATGTTCTCTGTGAGTTATCCATAGTAATGAGTGTAATGGTTCTAGTGGCTACATGCTCTCTGTGAGTTATCCATAGTAATGAGTGTAATGGTTCTAGTGGCTACATGTTCTTTGTGAGTTACCCATAGTAATGAGTGTAATGGTTCTAGTGGCTACATGCTCTTTGTGAGTTATCCATAGTAATGAGTGTAATGGTTCTAGTGGCTACATGTTCTCTGTGAGTTATCCATAGTAATGAGTGTAATGGTTCTAGTGGCTACATGTTCTTTGTGAGTTATCCATAGTAATGAGTGTAATGGTTCTAGTGGCTACATGTTCTCTGTGAGTTATCCATAGTAATGAGTGTAATGGTTCTAATGACTACATGTTCTTTGTGAGTTATCCATAGTAATGAGTGTAATGGTTCTAGTGGCTACATGTTCTCTGTGAGTTATCCATAGTAATGAGTGTAATGGTTCTAGTGGCTGCATGTTCTTTGTGAGTTATCCATAGTAATGAGTGTAATGGGTCTAGTGGCTACATGTTCTTTGTGAGTTACCCATAGTAATGAGTGTAATGGTTCTAGTGACTACATGTTCTTTGTGAGTTATCCATAGTAATGAGTGTAATGGTTCTAGTGGCTACATGTTCTTTGTGAGTTACCCATAGTAATGAGTGTAATGGTTCTAGTGGCTACATGTTCTCTGTGAGTTATCCATAGTAATGAGTGTAATGGTTCTAGTGGCTACATGTTCTTTGTGAGTTACCCATAGTAATGAGTGTAATGGTTCTAGAGGCTACATGTTCTTTGTGAGTTACCCATAGTAATGAGTGTAATGGTTCTAGTGGCTGCATGTTCTTTGTGAGTTACCCATAGTAATGAGTGTAATGGGTCTAGTGGCTACATGTTCTTTGTGAGTTACCCATAGTAATGAGTGTAATGGTTCTAGTGGCTACATGTTCTCTGTGAGTTACCCATAGTAATGAGTGTAATGGTTCTAGTGGCTACATGTTCTTTGTGAGTTATCCATAGTAATGAGTGTAATGGTTCTAGTGGCTACATGTTCTTTGTGAATTATCCAATTTTGTAGGTCCTATTCTTTATATAGCTCCTCAACTGTTTATGTTATTAAACATATTTGGCTTTCAAATGTTCGAAATAGAGCGTTCCTGATAAAGGTAAATACAGAAAAGCGCTTCGGACATATGAAATTTATAACGTGTTGTTTTATTTGAATATCAAAATCTAAAAAAATATATTTTTGTTTATTATGTCTTTTCATATTACATAAAATATTGTCCAAAGTACATATTTGTGGTGAATTCGGTCCACTTTGATCATTTTAGGTTGAGTCTTTATTAACTTAATTAATCCACCATATACTTTATGACCAAAAAACCCAGGAATCTTTTTCCTTATTAAGATTTCTTTTTTTCTCTCTCCGATATTGTGTTGCCGTACTTTAAAATTGTGTGTGTGCGAGGGTATTTTGCCAGTATATTACCTTTTTATTATTCTTAGTTGATATATAATAGCTTCTCATCTTACATTTTGATAGTTAAAGGATTGAAGAGTCAGTTAACATTGTTTAACATATACAATAGTCAAGTTCAAGTTATCGAGTATTATAAAATTATACATATTTTGTCTTTCAGATTATTTGCATTTAAATTGTACAAAAATATGAGACATAGACAACGTAGATCGGTACGTATTTAAAAAGGATATGTGTATGGTGTCGTTTCTGTTTTGACTTACTTTATTTAAATTGTCAGATAATATTTCAGTGACAATGTAGATTGTGCTCTGTTGCAATGCACATTAAACAAATTTGAAACCGGCATATAACTGCATCTTTATACCTCATTTATGAATATTTCAGTTTCGAAGATTAAAAATACCCCCCCCCCCCCCCCCCCGCCCCCTTTTCATTTTTTTCTTTCTTTAAAACAATCCCGAAAATCGCATGAAAACTAAAGTGCACATTTTATTTTTTTCAAAGACGCATATTTCTCTGTTTCATCTTCAAACTTTCATTAATTTGTTTTTATTAAATATTTAAAATTATCATTTTTTTTTTTAATAAAGTTGAATCACATTGAGGAACTATAGGTCACTTTATTTTGTGTGGTTTTTTTTTTCAGATTAAAAGAAAACCGAATAAAAAAGATATAATAATGAATGGAGAAACTGAAGATGCATTGGTTAACGACGCAAGAGAATTCACTGAAAATCTAAATTAGTCACGATGACTATTCAGTTAGTCAAATATCAGCCGAAAGGTAGTCAAAAGCATATATGACTACCCATCAAGTCATTATGACTACCTGCATGGTCAATTGACTATGTTAGTGGTCACAGCACCACGTGGTGTAGAGTATCGGTTTTCACGCGCACTCTTTCGCGTTCCCTTTGTTCCATAGATTGTGTAGATGTAAACAAACCAGAAGGCACGGAAACTGTTATTTTGTCATATAAACCAATTGTTTAAAGTAAGTATGATGTATATTTGTTTTAATTCTAACTTACAAAAATTGAATTTAAGAAAAAGGAGTGTATAAATGAAAGTAATATCGGCACATGTTGACGTAACGACAATAAAAAAGGGGGGATATGTATACGGGATATCAATTTTGATACACATACAACGTATTGTCGATTGAAAAGAGTATTTAGCGATATTTTTTTTTCATCTGAGCAAAAACTGTTAAAAATAAACACTGCAATCGATATTCACAACAATGAATTAAAAACTCAAGGTGGCTGTCAAGATCCTGGTGCTAACATTTCAATGCTGTGATATAGGATGGGTGGCTGTCAAGATCCTGGTGCTTACATTACAATGGTGTGTTATAAGATGGGTGGCTGTCAAGATCCTGGTGCTTATATTACAATGTTGTGTTATAAGATGAGTGGCTGTCAAGATCCCGGTGCTTATATCACAATGTTGTGGTATAAGATGGGTGGCTGGCAAGATCCCGGTGCTTACATTACAATGTTGTGGTATAAGATGGGTGGCTGGCAAGATCCCGGTTCTTACATTACAATGTTGTGGTATAAAATGGGTGGCTGGCAAGATCCGGGTGCTTACATTACAATGTTACAATGTTGTGATATAGGATGGGTGGCTGTCAAGATCCCGGTGCTTACATTACTAATTAATGGTATAAGATGAGTGATTAAATCACTAGATCAAAGATTTTAAAATTTGTTTTTTCTTTAAACTTTTAACATGACTGCTAATCTTGTTTATTGTTATATTTTAGTTTCTAAAATGATACAATTATATTTTTCAGCAAATGAAGACATTGCTATTTGTATGAACACAGCTGAGAGATTTTTTTACCATAGAGAATACCACACTGACACATGCAGAGTTGTTACCGACAAAATATCTGAAATAAACACTTCAAATTAACAATGAGTTTATAATAAATTTATTTTCATTATTTGATTTTTGACTTTAATATATGTCACTGAGTAATGGTTACACATGGAAACTTAAGATATAGGAAGGTTTTGAACATTGAGCACTTTGTGGTCTTATACTATTGTCATTGTTATTGTATTGCTGCTGTGGTATTTTTAATGATATTATATTCCAGATGTATTTGTCAATCCCATGGAAGAGAAACAACAAAAAGTAGAATAACAAGAAATGAACCATAACAGAACGAAACGGAATGAAACACACACAAATTAAATGGTAGAACAAAAAAACACAACACAAATTAAAATAACAGTCTAACAGTCGTGACTATTCACAGTAATCATGTTGACAAACCAACATGGTCACTTCCGACTATATCAATCAGTCATATGGACTACATTCAATTGTCAAACTGACAAATGTGCATAGTCAATTGAACAATCCAATTCGTCATAAGGAGTATGACATATAGTCATTTTGACTTCCTAACATAGTCATAATGACCACCCTCCTCAGTCAAATGTGACTAACCATCTAGTCAAACGACTAAGAGCATAGTCAAAATGATTAAAGTGCATTGTCATCTAGAGGACAGTCAAAATGACTAATTAAATTGGTCAAATTGACTAATTTAGATTTTCAGTGAAGAAGAAGTTGAGAAAATGACTGTATCCCTTCAGTTACTTAATGAGAATGAACAAAATAGTTCTGAAGAAAATATCACATGAAATATATATTCTTGCTTACTTTGAATAGAGAAGAGAATCAAAATGGAATGATACCGTTTGGAATAAATGAAAAGTCGAACTAGAACCATCCAATGCAAGATTATCAGAACGTGAAAGGAGTATGTATATGGGTAGGGATGAACCTATATGAATTAAAACTTAATGCAAAATTCAGATTTGTTAGTGCTTATACAAACCAATAAACCCTCATAATGCGGAAGACTAATGATACGGAACAAACTATAGTCATTAAGCTACTTGTACTGATAAGATACAGAAAAAAGAAAATCGAACCTACACCAAAGAAAAGGAATAACTGAATAGATTTACAAGTAACATTAGAAAGAGTGAACTGATTGGTGATCTGCTAACAACATGGAATCTCGAATTGTCGTAAAACATCAAAACGCAAATACGAAACTACATGCACAATTCGCCAGGAGAACGAGGGAGTTACAGGGCCGTAACTACCAATGAGGCAGGTGAGGCAACTGCCTCCCCTGAATTTTCTACACCAAAATTTTTTTTTGAAGTAAAAAAATAAAATATTGACAATATGTACACGAAGAACTTGAATTTATATTATAAACAACACAAGTTAACAGATTTAACAGTGTTATCATGATACGTAATATCTGTCATTTTTCGGATTTTTGGTCGAAAGTAAACCGTTTCAGTATTTGTTTTATTTTCAGTTTTTTCGTGTGGCCGTCCGTCTGTTATTCAGTATTGAAGGGGTCAGTATTCGTATGAGAAAACACATGAAACTTTGCTTTCGATAATTTTGAATAAAAACTTAACTATTTACTTTTAGTTGGGGGCTCAATTATTTAAGCAGAGGAAGTTCCTTTTGTATTGTGAATCTTTTAAGATATCGGAAATTCGTTACCGGCTGAATCAGCTGTTGGATCGTTTTTTTTTTTAAGTTTCCCGATCGTACGAGAACATATGTGTACTATTGTTTTTCTGTTTGTCTTTTTCATTTTAGCCATGGCGTTGTCAGTTTGTTTTAGATTTATGAGTTTGACTGTCCCTTTGGTATCTTTCGTCCCTCTTTTATGGTCAATGCCTCAGTAGTTAAACACTCTCATTCGTTGTACCAGGGACTTTCTATACTAAGTATATACTAGACTAGTATAGAAAGTCCTTGGTTGTAGTTATATACATGTCTGTTCAGCTTTCAACAATATTGAAATTCAAGATCCCCGATAAAAAAAAAATATGTTGCGTTTATAATCTTGCTTTATATGTTTTTTGAACTTACCAGTTTCTAAAAAAAATATCTTTAAATACAGAAAATACAGATAATAATTGTTTGCATGAAAATTGCTCCAAGGATCCAGCAAAACTGATCTTTCTTAAAGTAAGGAAATCGAAGGAAAACGGGTAATTTTAGCCGTATCATTTGAGAAAAAATCCACGGTCACAATATATTTAATGTTAACAATTATAGGTAAAAGTACAGCCTTCAAGACGGAGCTAGCATTGGCTCACTCGAACAGTAATCTCAGCTTGTTTTTGCATAAAATTTGCTTCCAGGTTCAAGCAATACTGATGTCTCTTAAAGTAAGGAAATCGAAGGGAAGCGGGTAATTTTTAGCCAATGACTTCTAGAGAAAAAAAAATCGGCGGGGGCTGTGCCCCCTACACCCTATCAAAGGGGGCTCAATTGGCGGCCCCCAAACCCCTGCCTCCCCTGAATTCGAACCCTAGTTACGGCCCTGAGTTAGTATGGATTAAACTTACTTATAGTTAATATCTATATCACGAAAACAAGAAGATATAACGAAAATGAATTCCCCATTGCATTTGTCAAAATACACTGTCGCAATTTTAATCAAAGCACGATGAATAGTTTCAAATCTCAGGTGCTACAGAGGGTGCAAGATCGTCCACATGATCTCTGACAAAGGTTAATTTATATATTATCAAGGAAATTTTTGCATCACAAATCTCAGGTGCTACGGGTGGTATACAATGGTCCACATGTGCCAAATAATTTATAAGTTGGTCAATAATTCATGTGGACGCAAGAGTTTTGAAAAAGAGGCAGGATAAAAAAAAAAAAACAGGATTAATATGTCGAGCTGAATAATGACATTATTATAAGTATCATTGATGTCATGTGAGAATCGAACAAAACTGATAATAAATAACATGAATTATTTAAAAAAAAATATGAATGAAATAAAATTAATATTTTCTTCCATATGAAAACATATTAATATTTTCTTCCATATGAAAACATATTAATATTTTCTTCCATATGAAAACAGAAGATATATTACCATTTTGAATTCGGTAATTATCTTCCAGAGTTAAGATGAAAAGGATATAATAACCAGAATAGTAGCCAAATTGATCAAACTAATGATATACACACGGGAATAAAGCATTTATCACTTATTATTTATACATTTAGTGTTGATAATGAGGGTCAGTTTAGAATAAAACAATAGAGATGGGTTCATCTTCTAGTCATAAGCTTTCCATTTTTATGTAGAAACATTCGCCTGCATATGGAGTGTTTATCTCCCGTTTGATACAATATTCCAAAGCTTGCATTTCCTTTCATGATTTCCTTGATAGAGAGTTGCTGCTTACAAAAAACCTATTAAACCAAGAGTTCAAGTGGTAAGGTGGAAGTTTTACGGACCATCACTAGTTGGTTGACCGTAATTTGAGTATTTGTTGACAGATGACGACGGATATGTTTTAATTATCTTAAACTATAGTTCCGTCTTCTTTCTTCAAATTTGTACTTTCAAATACGACTTATAATTTTATATGGGATTGGTGCACATGGGCTCGTATCATTGATGTTTTTGTTGATAAATATTCCTATCAACAAATTATACACGATGGTCTTGAAGTATAGATCCTGGGTACTGAAGTTGTGTATCATCTTAATAATATCAGTTTATTTTCGATAAATGAGTTTGACTGTCCCTCTGGTATCTTTCGTGCCTCTTTTTTATAACGTGTTTTAGTATTCTTTTATAATAGTCTTTTTGAATATTACATTTAGTGTTTGGTGAACTGTTTGTGACATCCATTTGACGTGGCTTGGTACTTGTGCATCCCGTCATCGTGTTATTGTGCTATGGTATTTCATGTTTGCGTTTGTGCTTTGTCTATATGTTCCTTTGTGTTTCTTTGTTACATATTTGTTTGTTTTATAGTGATTGATATTATAACATAATCTTGAATGTCGAACCCCTATTTTGACATTTTTACCTATTATGTCTGTTTGTTTTGTTCACATATATTGTTGTCATATAATCGAATTTAATGCGACTGTCATACAAGTGAGAGGTTTAGCTAGCTATACAACCAATTTTGATCCACAATTGTCTACATAAGAAAATGCCTGTACCAAGTCAGGAATATAACAGTTGTTATCCATTCGTTTGATGTGTTTGATCTTTTGATTTTGACATAAGATTATGGACTTTCTATTTTGTATTTCCCTCGGAATTTTTGTAGTTTAACTTTTTATAGTTACTTACGACCGCGTCATTTGGACTCTGGTGGATATCCTTATTTTGATATTGTCGTGAACGACACGTAATCATGAAATTCAGCAAAACTAGAGCGGGCCCCTCTCAGGCATTCAGATGGCCTCTCTTATGAACATTTCTGAGTCCGCCACTGCATTGAGGTCATATTCTGCTTAAACAAAACTTTGTTTTCATTCTGTATTACAAATATGAGTAAAAGGCCAAATACATACGTTTAGTTTTTCTTTCACTTCCAAAGTGGCTAGTCATCCCTTCTTTGGTTTAATTTGGCAGAGAACTGTTCAGCCACAAATTTATATGAAAATAATGAAGATGTACAGCCTTCAACTGTGAATATATAGTAAAGGCAACAAAGCTAAGGATACAAAATGTGACACAATCAAAACGATAAAACCAACAATTATTCAAAAGATAAAAACAATAATAATTCAAAAGATAAAACTAACATCCTGATTAATATCCTTAAACCTAGTGAGCTAACATACTGAGAAAAAAAAACATGCTTGATATTTCTTATCCCACAAGATTGTAATTTATAGCTACCTTTTAAAATGCTAAAAATTCGAAGTAACGTCATTCATTTTATAATTTCATGTACTAGAAAAAAAAGTAAAAACTCAAGTGTTGAAAGTAAAACAAATATAATACACTTGAAGCATTGCAAGTTTGATAAAAATAGATTATGTGTGAGAGCGTTGATTCGAAGTAATTAGGAAACGGATATATTTACATATTTGAGACGCAAATAAAATAAAATATTATCCACATACGAGGAAATGAAATATACACAAGCTACGCAGTGTGATGGTTGGACTATTGTATAATATCATATTTCTGTTGACATTCCATGTTTCATATTCAGAAGAAAATTCTACGATATTATTTTGCAACGGAACTGATGGTGGTTTCTGTTCAAAGGTAAGACATAGGTGTTGTAATATAATGTCATTTGTATCACACCCATTTCTGTAAAAGATTAGCCATTAATAATTTCACTCAAATATGCACACACATGAATTATCATATGTCTCCGGTCTTGTATCGCTCTTTGGTTTGTTGTTCTATCAATGATTATATTTCATATTCTATAAGGAATTTAAAAAATGTTAAGGTAGATATTTCATAGAAACAGAAGTCAGTATTTGTACAAACACAATCATTCAAAAGCTTATTCCAGCACTGACAAACATAAAAAACAAAAATACGATTGATAAGTAATTGGCTGGCGATTTCTTTTAATTGTTTCAAAATGGAAATAGAAATCTCAGTACACAATACAACTTAAAAAAGTATTAAGGCAATTTAATGTATATTTCAACTATATGTTATAATAGTTATTTACGACGATCACTTGTGTGAGAATCTTATTTCCATTCAATAATATCGAATTTGAAAATTCCATGAAACTGTAAATAAAGTGGTATATCTTCCGCATTCTTTTTGTTTTACGAAAGTATGTAGTGTGGTTGCTCGGATTGATGCATACTAATAAATCTAAATACCAGAAATTATTTTTAAATAATTCAAAGATTCTTCAAAATTGTTCTCATGCGTCTAATTTCTTAGTTAAACTCAGAAATTTACTAATATTCATGTAGTTTAAGTGATAACAGGAATTTGAGTTTTATTGTTACATTCAGTTATATAATATTTATGGAGAAGGAAATGTTTTTTCCCGATACAATCCACATCCTCCTTGACAATGTCAATTTTCAATGATTAACAAAAATGATTATTATAAACCTCAGAAATCTCCTTTGTCATTGTACTGATCTTGTTTCTTGGAAATTGGTCATCCAAATTGGTTCACTTTTTGAAAAAAAAACTTTTGAAAAATCTGTTCGTCTTCTAACTATGCATATGCCCTACATGATTTTATCCTGGTCTTTACGCTAATGAAATCGATCAGAACTTATTTACTGTCGTTGGTCTATCTACTAACAAAACTGAATGAAATGTGTCAATTTAAAATGTTACACGATTTTAATGATTATAGACCACAGGAATGATCAGGAATGCTACTGTATAATGAATCATTCACTTCAATGAATTACTTAGTATCGATGTTAAGTAGTTTTTCGATTGTAAGAGCTCATTAGAGCCCATATTAGGTTTTGTTTGTGTCGAATCTTGATAAACTTTACTTACCATCTAACTTAATAAGTGTAAGAACCTGAAAATAGAAACATTACACCAACCGTGATTTCATTATATAGGATGTTAAAAACTCCTGGTAAATAAAATGTGTGCAACTGAAAATGTATTATTTGTTTATAACATGTGGGTATTATTTCGAATCCTTGCAATTTGCAATCTTATTAAAATAAGTTCTCACCACTTGCTCCTCGATTTTTTATATGTCGCCGTGTGAGATCTTAATACACCCGATTGATAACCATGTCTAAGGTCACACGGCGACATATAAAAAAATCGAGGAGCAAGTGATGAGAACTTATTTTAATAAGATTGTGCAATTTGGAGCTTCTATATGTCTTTTTCAGTGTTTAAGTTGTCGTCGTATTGACATGCACTAATCCTGATATGCATGTGATATTTGCCACTGAACGTTCAAAAATACTTATATTCATCACCATCATCATCATTACACAACAAACGTAAATATATTTGTACAAACATGAATAATAAACAAATGTAGTAAGGTACGAGATTGTGTCATTTTCTGAAGGTCGTGGTCTGTGTAGCCCAGGTAGCCTAAATGAAATGCAGTCAGAGAGTCAGAGACGTCAGGGGAATATGATACATACAATGTGTGTAGTATGATTTACAATCTGTCATCATAATGTATACGAACCAAACTAAGAGAATAAATAAGTAAATAAACGAATTGTAATAATAACAAGAGGCTCTCAAGAGCCTGAATCGCTCACCTTATTTTTTTTGGTTAAATCTCTCATCAATGATTATTTTGGCTTTTCAATTTATTTAAATGTTCTTTGAATCGTCCTATTTTCTTCAAAAGCAAAAAAAAAAATCATTTTCTCCTATGTTCTATTTTAGCCATAGGAGCTATGTTTCTGACATACAAGGAAATGAAATATAAAATTTATACTAGATACTCTGAAACTCATTTAGCCTAAGTTTGGCTGAAATTGATACAGCAGTTTCAAAGGAGAAGATTTTTTAAAGTAAGTCAACATGATGAACAAATTGTGAAAAAAGTCTTTAAAGGGCAATAACTCCTTAAGGGGTCAATTGACAATTTTGGTCAAATTGACTTATTTGTAGATCTTACTTTGCTTAACATTTTTGCTTTTAACAGTTTATCTGTATCTATAATAATATTCAAGATAATAACCAAAAACTGCAAAATTTCTTTAAAATCATCAATTCAGGGGCATTATACCTGAAAAACCAGTTACCCAATTCGGCTGAAAATTTCAGGACAGGTAGACCTTGACCTAATAAATACTTTAACTTCTTGTCTTATTTGCTCTAAATGCTGGAGTTTTTGAGATATAAGCCAAAAACTGCATTTTACCCTGTGTTCTATTTTTAGCCATGACGGCCATGTTTTTTGACGAAATAAAAAATAAAGCACAAACTTTATTTTATACACCCTACTGATCATTCAGTTGAAGTTTGGTTGAATTTGGTTTAGTAGTTTTAGAGGAGAAGATTTTTTAAAGTTAGCAAATATGATGAACAAATTGTGAAAAATTATTAAAGGACAATAACCCCTTAAGGGGTCAATTGACAATTTTGGTCATATTAACTTATTTGTAGATCTTACTTTGCTGATCATTTTTGCTGTTTACAGTTTATCTTTATCTATAATAATATTCAAGATAATGACCAAAAACTGCAAAATTTCCTTAAAATTACCAATTAAGTGGCAGCAACCCAACAATGGTTTGTTTGATTCATCTGAAAATTTCAGGGCTGATAGATCTTGACCTAATGAACATTTTTACCCCTGTCAGATTTGCTCTAAATGCTTTCGTTTTTGAGATATAAGCCAAAAACTGCATTTGACCCCTATGTTCTATTTTAAGTAACGGCGGCCATGTTTTTTGACGGATCAAAAATCGAAGCACACACTTTGTGCAGGATAATCTAAGGAACAATCATGCTAAGTTTCATCCAAATCCATTCAGTAGTTTCAGAGGAGAAGATTTTTTAAAGTTAGCAAATGTGATGAACAAATTGTGAAAAATTGTCATTAAAGGACAATAACCCCTTAAGGGGTCAATTGACAATTTTGGTCATATTAACTTATTTGTAGATCTTACTTTGCTGATCATTTTTGCTGTTTACAGTTTATCTTTATCTATAATAATATTCAAGATAATGACCAAAAACTGCAAAATTTCCTTAAAATTACCAATTAAGTGGCAGCAACCCAACAATGGTTTGTTTGATTCATCTGAAAATTTCAGGGCTGATAGATCTTGACCTAATGAACATTTTTAGCCCTGTCAGATTTGCTCTAAATGCTTCCGTTTTTTGAGATATAAGCCAAAAACTGCATTTGACCCCTATGTTCTATTTTAAGTAACGGCGGCCATGTTTTTTGACGGATCAAAAATCGAAGCACACACTTTGTGCAGGATAATCTAAGGAACAAACATTTTAAGTTTCATTCAAATCTATTCAGTAGTTTCAGAGGAGAAGATGTTTGAAAAATTGTTAACGACGACAGACGACGACGACGTCGACGACGACGACGACGGACGCCAAGTGATGAGAAAAGCTCACATGGCCTTTTAGGCCAGGTGAGCTAATAAAAGGATATATGATAAATAAAACTGAGAATTGAAATGGGGAAGATGTCGAAGAGACAACAACCCGACCAACTAGCAGATCACTGCCGAAGGCCTTAATGGGTCTTCATCGCAGCGAAAAAATCTCGCACCAAAGATGGGCCTCAGCTGGACGTCATACTAATCTTCAAAAAATAAAAATGAACTAATGTGTTTTATAAACACATACAAGATCTTTAAGACCAATTGCAAAACTGTCTTATCTTTTATCTTGTGTTCTGAAAATAAGAATATGCTGTATGATTGCCAATGAGATAAATCTCCATCAAAGACAAAAAGACTTAAAAGTTAAACAAAGGAAATTAAGAACAACCTAGACACTTCATCTGGTGAACCAATGTGTATGGTGTTTTACTTTGTCATGAGGGAATATGATATATAGTTTTGACTCCACGGTGATTTTTTTTGACAAAAACTTGCATACAAACAATTTTTCACCTCGTCAATGTAAATATGTTATAACTTATAAGACATCTTCATGAGCTAGCTACTTATAGAGATAACGGGGTCGAAATTTTAGACAATTATCCAAACAATTCGGTTTCTTGAAAAAAATATCATACGTTTTATTATTAATTTACAATTATATGTCTCTGGTTGGACACACAAACCTATATTTTGGGTTGGTTTTTTTTTCATACACATTCAATCCCAATTCTTCATATTGTCAAGTATCTTAAGATGTCTTTTCAAACTAAATATTAACTTTTACATGTTTTAATAAAGACCCAGAATTTATAATTATCTTTTCAGGTTTTACAGCCAGTGGAAGCTTTCTACTCCAGTAAAGTGGCGATTCTAGACAACACACTCAGTTCGATAATATGTCCTCCAGATGATATGAAACTTGTTTTGTTCAAATGTACATCTTTGGATAGATGTGACTGCAATAAAACCCTAGAAGTCTACGAACAATGTTTTGGTGATAAGTCATATTGCAGCGAACAAGTCACCTCAACCATTAGTACATTTACGTACAAATGTAACAAAGAATTGAAATTAAAGTGTCCCTCTCTTACATTACCCACACACAAAACAACATCGAGAAAGTCCACCACGACATCAACGTTAACTACAACTATTTCGTCGTCTGCCCATGTCAGGAATACGACGAGTAAACAAGCTTCCACGCAAACTTTTCAGTCAACAAAAACATCATCAACAAAATTAACAACAGTTTCAAAAGAATTATTACCTACACATATTCCTTTTTCAACGGATCGAGAAGAGCAGAAGACAAAAGATGCCGTGATAGTGGTATTAGTCTTGAGTATTATCAGTCTTCTTGGAGCTACTGCTGGGTACGTTTAGTAATAAGTCAACACTTTAAAGAATGCATCCTAAACATTGACCTTGAACGAGTACCATTGGAATGTTTGCAAAAACAAGGGTTGTATCATATACATTTACAAAGTTGATCCAATACGATTATATGCTAATCCCATTTTTTATTATAAAAGTATTTAGAAAATTTGTCCATCTTCGAAACTAAAAAAAAGTAATTAAGTTTCTGATTAGACACAATTGATTGATCTTTTGGTTGCTGTTTTACAGTGCATGGCAAATATTACATGCATAACCAGGACAAGTGCAAGTTTGTTAAAACAAAGGTGACTAGAAGGCGAAAAAAAGAGAAAATAATATTTACATTTGAAGAGAACCGATAATTTTTGATATATTGCATAGGTAAAAACATATATTAGTCAAAGTACTGAAGTACTGAACATCAGTTGATCGCAAGTTCTTGTGGATAGTCAAAAGCACTTGTCACAAAAAACTGAGGTTAATGTATATCATTCTATTCTACTATTCTAATAATAGTGCAGTGAATGTGCATGGCGGACACTTTACTGTGAAAAGTCGATTTTTCTAAAAGATTGGATATGAGAAGGCATTCATATTTTCCCTCAAAAAAAGTATTTCATGCAGAGGTACCGGCTCTTGCCGGGATTGTCGCAAAACGTTCTTGAGATATTCTTCCGCATGCTTTAACACCCTTTTTCGGTACGTGTGCATAGCTATTATCAATAAAATTGAGAATGGAAATGGGGAATGTGCCAAAGAGACAACAACCCGACCATAGAAAAAACAACAGCAGAAGGTCACCAACAGGTCTTCAATGTAGCGAGAAATTTCCGCACCCGGAGGTGTCCTTCAGCTGGCCCCTAAACGAATATATACTAGTTCAGTGATAATGAACGCCATACTAATTTCCAAATTGTACACAAGAAACTAAAATTAAAATAATACAAGACTAACAAAGGCCAGAGGCTCCTGACTTGGGACAGGCGCAAAAATGCGGCGGAGTTAAACATGTTTGTGAGATCTCAACCCTCCCCTATACCTCTAGCCAATGCAGAAAAGTAAACGCATAACAATACGCACATTAAAATTCAGTTCAAGAGAAGTCCGAGTCTGATGTCAGAAGATGTAACCAAAGAAAATAAACAAAATGACAATAATACATAAATAACATCAGACTACTAGCAGTTAACTGACATGCCAGCTCCGGACCTCAAGTAAACTGATTGAAAAATGATGTCTTCATCATATGAATATCAGGCACAATCCTCCCCGTGAGGGGTTTAGTATCATACCATCATAACATATATGAGAAGAACATAACCCGTGTCATTCCAACAACTGGTTTATTAAGAATAAATGTGTTTAGTTCCGATGCAAAGACCCTATAAGCAATGATTGTTTACGTATAGGATACTAGATATCTCACGACAAAACATTTTCATATTATTAATTTATTTAGCATGTTTATAGATCGGTTACAAACACAAAACGAAAGTTACGTAACGGAAATCTAGGCGATAGCAATACATCGGAATGATCTCACGGTCATCGCGATGTAAAAAATGAATAATATTTATAAGGACGTAATGATCCTGCATACAGTTAGTTGCATATTTGTTAAATCAAATAGAGGTTACCTTTACATTTCACTCATATGAATTACCTGTACTAGTATGTAACATCAAAATAAGTTTACATTTCTGTTTCACCAATTGAAAATTACCTTTTTGTAAAACCAATTGAAGTTTTCTCTTTGATACACAAAAGCGAAGTTACCTTTTTGTTACACCAAAGTACCTTTTTGTTACACTAAAGTACCTTTTTGTTACACCAAAGTACCATTTTGTATCGCCAAAGTGAAGTTACTTTATTGATATTCAAAAGTCAAATTAGGATATTGTTATGCCAAAATCTCCTATCCTATTTTCAACATACTTGTGTGATTTTGTTATTTCAGTATATTATTATATTGATTTTCAAAGTTCTCTAATTCCGTCTATATAAATATTTCTTTCCGTTTCTGTATTCCGTTTCCGCCGTTTAGCAACACCCCTTTATTGTTATACCAAAGTGAAGTTACCTTGTTGTTACACCAATGTGAATTTACTGTAAATTGCTGCATAAAGAGAATTTACCTTTTGCTACACCAAAGAGTGTTTACCTTTTGCTACATCAAAGAGTGTTTACCTTTTGTTACATTCAAGTGAGTTTATCTTTTGCTACATCAAAGTGTAGTTACATTTGCTACATCCAAGTGTATATACCTTTGGCTACATTAAAGTGTATTTACATTTTGCTACATTAAAGTGTGTTTACCTTTTGTTACATCCAAGTCTTTTTACCTTTTGCTATATTTTTTGGATCTTCTTAGTGTTTTGTCTTTTGCAACATCAACGTTTATTTACCTTAAGCTACATGAAAGCGTATTTACCTTTTGCTAAATGAAAGTGCGTTTACCTTTTGATATATCACAGAGTATTTACCTTTGCTACATTAAAGTGAATTTGCTTCAAATTAGTGCAGTTACCTTTTACTACCTTTGGTTCATCAAAATAATAACCATTTGCTACACCAAAGTATGTTTACCTTTTGCTACATCAAAGTGTGTTGGTGTTTTGCTACATTAAAATTAAGTTACATGATGCCATATCAAAATGAGGAATTACCTTTTTGTGAAATCGGGGTAGAGTTAAATTTTTCTGAAAAAAAAAGTTATTTTTTGTTATATTAAAGGGAAGTGTAATTTTATTTCTATAGAATGTATGTTTACAAAAAGAGAAGACGAAGAAGATTCCAAATACAACAGGAACATGGGGTAACTTAACATTTATTATACACCGTGTACAAAAATTAAAGGATGCATGTTATCATACAAACTATGGCAATGAAGTGTCTTATAAAAAGAAAGTGAAAGACTTGTGCCGCGTTACAGCTAGTCGGGGGTCGATCTTTGAACTAGTAAAACCAAAAACTTAAACATTTGTTTTTCGCCGCTAAGCAAGCGGTATTTTAATAAGATCGATGCCTGTCGCTCCGGAGTAATAATTCTATGTCCCGTTAAAGTGATATGTCTTCCTTCTGATACCTCTTAAACTAATACATTCAAATTCCTGTTCAGTATGTCGGTCTAGTACAAAATGTGTCCATTTTCATATCATATAATCATGTTCTCGTGTTAAATATGCATTCCACTTCCTTCTGAGATCAGCTTCAGGGTGCATTACAGCCACCAATTATTATTATCGGGAAGTTCCTGATTGAATATTCCACTTATGGTCGTATATGTTAAAGTTAATACTAATAAATTACATAAATACTTGAAATAAGCAATTACATTCTGATTTTTCTTAATACATTCATCTCTACTGAATGTTGTATAAAATAGGGAAAGGCCTGGGTTGAGCGTAATATTTTATATCTGATGCATTCAATATACTCCTATACTAATTTCAGAGTAATGTATTCGATATACTCATATGCTCATTTCAGAGTAATGTATTCGAAATACTCCAATAGTCATTTCAGTATAATGTATTCGATATACTCATATGTTCATTTCAGAATAATGTTTTCGATAAACTCATATACTCATTTCAGAATAATGTATTCGATAAACTCATATACTAATTTCAGAATAAATAATGTATTCGATAAACTCATATACTCATTTCAGAATAATATATTCGATAAACTCATATACTCATTTCAGAATGATGTGACTCCAACCAATGGAAAATGTACATACACTGATGAAAACCACGAGCAAGGACCAAAAACAACACTCACGAACTATGTCAACAGTCCTGTGATTCTGGGGTTGTGTGCAATGTCGAAATAAATCATGACGAATAGACTTTACAAACAGACAGACAACTCAAAATAATTAAAAGAATGTTGAAACTATTTCTAGCAACTGGAAGTTCCAAACTATTAAGGATAACCTTTTATAAAGTCAGCATCTGTTTGTTGCTATACAATAAGAAAAAGATGTTAACATTTCTTCCAATGATTTTTCGTTTCTGCACGACATGGTTTGCCCTTGTATCTCATGCCAGCATCAGTCAGTCAGTCAATCCAAATGATCTCGTTATCCTTTAGGATCTGTTCCCCGGCTCTAAAGTTCATAGCTCTAAAGTTCATATTTTTGGGGGTTATTTTTGGAACTTGATACATTATTGTATCACGACTACGTCAGACCGACAAATTTTAATACCATTGCTTGACTCTCTCAGGGTATTAATTGACTGGGTCATATTAGGTGAACGTTCGTCTGTAGTTCTCACTTTTCAGTCGACATTAAACTGCGGGGTCACCAAAGGTTCTAAACGCCCAAATCAAATAATGCGAATAACTATCAGAGGACTAAACCTTGTTAATAGATTAAAATGTTGAATACTAAAACTTTCTATTTTTCTCTTCGTGCACCTGCATGTACTTTACTCTTTTATTCTATTTAATCCTCATTGGAAGGCCTCTTACAAACTGAGTGAGCATCTAATTCAGGTTTTTTAAACACAAATAAGTATTTCGGTTGTCTACGCTGTTATGGTACTGATTGTAAGAAAAAAACAATTTAAAAAACTTCTTTAAATACTGCGTACAATCCTTTTTTTGTCAATTTATATCAACAACATATTCGATAATAAAAATATACAGTTACAAATTCTTCTTTACGACATTGACCAATTCCTTATTAGACCTTATGACAATCCCAGAGGACATTTATTTAGGCAGCAACCATTTGATTTTCTGGGGGGGGGGGGGGGGGGGGGGGGGGCTATGATTTTTTTTGGAAAAAAAGTTTGTTTCCAGTTTTTGGAGAAAAAAATAATTTGTTTTTGATTCTGAGAAAAAAAATTGTTTGTTTCACTCTCAGCTGCCACTATATGTAATGCTAAAATTGAAAGAAAAAAATTGTTTTCGACTTGTCGCGAAAAAAATAGATTGTTTTTCGCCACAGGCGAAAAAAAAAGTTTGTACAGAAAAAAAAAAACC